>CM054182.1:20517500-20792500 GCA_028829895.1 Sinotaia quadrata
AAAGCACACTACTGGTTCATTCTTAAAACCTTTATCTTTACTTTTGGAGTGAATACTCTATCCTTCGTCTTACTAAATGGAAGAGGTGTGAGAGAGGATCCTGTTTTAGGTTTATTATCTGGCTTGTCACGCTGGTGTTTAGGCATCAGTTGTTCATTAACTGTCCTGTGTGGTTCAAAATTATACCTAGCTATCAGATTTACATGTGTCCCATATATATCTTCATATCTATTAGCTCCTTCTATCCATCCTGCCAGATATTTTTGGTCTTTTGTCCTTAACATAAGCTAAAAGTGCTGGTGGGCATGATGTCTGTAATTTGTCAATCGTAAAATGATCCCGTACATCTTTCCCACTGTCAATTTTCACCTTGTCTAGCTCTAATCACCTCATCAAAATGTGAAGTAACTTACTAGCTGCCTGTAAAAATGTATCAGTCTGCTCTCTCTCTGTACATCTCAATAATCACTTTGTATGAGGAGTTATGCCTTATAAGCACAGTGCATAGCTTGCTCCTCCAGAAGTCTGTTAAAACACCATACTGTCTTGACCACTAACTGGGAGAGCCATAAACTTTCTGATAGGCCTAATCTTAGGGCATACTTGGTACACGATTCTCAATATTTCCTCTTTCCTACTGAATGAACAAAAATGAAATTTTATGCTTGCTTCCTGTACCTTAGTTGCCCTCTCACTTATCTTTAGGCTATCTTCCTATATCTTCAGTTGATTTAAGCCAAGCTCTCTGGTTTTTTTTATCCTCAGCTTCTAATTTGGCAAATGCTACCTCTCATTGAAGATCATATTCAATCTTTAATCTTTTCTCTTTATCGTCACTCTGTAATATTTTCTCACCTTCATTCTTTTTTATTTCTAGTTCTTCTCTTTCACATTCCTTTTTTTATTTCTAATTCTTATCTTTCAATCTTTAATTTTCTTTCTTATCTACGTAGCCTGTAAGCATAATCTGAAACTGTATATGTTGGGGTGCCTACTATTTCAGCATCACCTTGACCTCCTGTGCCCATATCATTTTCTCTTCAAGCATAATTCCCATATTTAAGTTACAAAATAACTCTACCACGATCATGCAACTAGTTAACTGGCAAGCTGACTGATTTAAGAAAATTCTCTCTGCATACACTCAAGCAACTAGAAACTTTAAATCTAATTAATAAAAATGCGCAATCAATGAAAAATAGTGTATAATCTCAACACACACTCAAACAACTAGTAAACTTTAAATCTAGTTACTTAAAATGCACAATCAATATAACCAATATTAATAATCTCCACACATCAATAATGTAAACTATGGTAATACAGGTATCAATACAATATGCTATCAATAATTATAAATCAAAAGGTTAATCAAAAAAAAAATTCAAACAAAAAAAAGGGTAGACAAAGCAAGACAGTCCTAGAGAGTGACATAAGACTGCTTTCCAAATGTCTATTCCACTTAGTGAAATGTATCTCTTTCAAGCTCTGTTTTAGGATTTCCCATTAAGTTCTCAGCTCAACAAATTTTTCAACAAGTTTTCCACATTTACTAATTTCAACACAATGACAATTAGTTTAACAATTTCAAACAAATTTGTGCTTATCCCTGAAGAGCCCCTCCCCCCTTAAATGCAACTTAGGTAATGGTTATTATTATTATTATTAATTCATTAATTATCCATAACTAATTACAGGTAATGAGAGTCTTAATTTATGTTATTAATAATTCTCCAGCAGAAACCACTCATCTCTCTCACTTGGCGGATATGTGGACACTGTCATTATTTAACATTTAAGACAAATATTTACTGTCACACATTCCATAGGTGGAAAACTTGCAAAAGGAGAAGACAACTCCGTCTTTAATCTACATTTAGTGAGCTCCTATCCACCCACTTCTTCTCCAAAATGGTATCAAGATGTGTAAGAAGGTCAATAAATTTATTAAATGAACAATCAAATATATATATATATATATAAAACATAAAATTAAAAAAAATACTTGACATCAATATTTCCACAAAACCATTTTAAAATAATTTATGTACTACACAATCTTATATTTAAAAAAATAAATTAAACAATTCAATACAAATCACATGATAGTTCCTACCAGCAAACAGAAATGGAGTTGTTAGAGATAAGTGATAATAGTTTCTATGTAACCTGATTTAGATATTGTCTCAATAGTATTTTGCACACTTTGTAACAAAGACACAAGTTTATTGTTCACCATTATCCTGTCAGTTCCACATGTTTCTCTAGCATGTTTGTAGGACACTGATTCACTGCTATTCTCTCAAGGTTAACTTGGGCTCCTTTGCCATATTTGGTTCTCTCAAGCAAAGCAGCAACTGTAACAATTTTTAGCAACTTTCTTATACCAGAAATTTCTCTATGTAGTCAGCATACTTTACCACATACAACAATGGAGTGTGGTGTATTTTCCAACATACATGCTGCTTTCTGCCTCTACCAGGGTTGGACATTGGTTTTTAATCAGTAAATGATGTTCAAATCATACAAAGAAAGAAAGGCTAAGTTTCCACTTTATACATCTTTAACTTCATTGTCTCTTACATTCAAGTCTCAACTTACAGTTTCCTGCAACAACAACGATACATAGAAACAGCACAATAAAGACAGTGATATATTTTTTTTTATATATAAGTGGTTTCACTAGAACAATGTTAAGTGTTAGTATACTTAATATAAGCATCATGGTTCAAAGGTGCCCGTGCATGTTAATTCTTCTATATTCCTGCTTCCTGAATACCACTGGAAGTGTTTTTCCTTAGAGCAGAAAGTTATCCACGAAAACATTACATCATTGCTGAACATTAGTGTCATCACGTCTTAACTGCTTCGTATGCATGTCATTGTATGACACTTGAGCTGGTTAGCTCTTTTGTTTGAAGAGTAAATTATAAATGAAATTATGGTGGAGTAAATATCACTTTTTCAGGACCTAGTTTGTTAAATTTTCGAAGTAACCTGATATTTGGCACTCCTTATGATGGTATTTTTGTAAGTGTCAGATTTGGAGTAAACACTCGAGTAGAGAATATGCTAGAAATTGCTGATGTAGTGCAAACCAAAATCAACTAGATGAGTAACTTTTATTATCCAATGGTTAAAATTTATGAGAATGAGACCAGCCAATGGGCTGTGGTTAAAAAGTTTATATGCTGTAGGAAATTATATTGTCTAATCACTTGAATTTGGTGTGGCAAGAAATCCAGTCTTGAAAGGTGGCCGTCAGCTTGGTGGTCAAGGAAAATTGGTTAACTGAGAGAGAATAGACTTAGAAATATTTCGAGAATTATTTATATTGACATGTAATAAAGGCCTCTGGGTTAAAAGCGATTTGATTGGCCTATAATGTTTGTTGAATTTTAGTTCATTACAACAATCAGCTCAATCCTTTCTATCAACGTGTTCGGTTAAATGAATCCTGTTAAAGTTTAAAAAGAGTAAGGTAACTAAGGACTATGGCACTTTCCACCCAGATTGTATGAAAGCAATGATTCCAAACAACTACGCAAAATAATTCATTCTGCCCCAAATGCGCTGTGGGAAACGATTTAAAATTACTATAGTCATATGAACAGTTTAGATGTACGAGTGTGTATGTACGAGTGTGTGTGTGTGTGTGTGTGTGTGTGTGTGTGTGTGTGTGTGTGTGAGAGAGAGAGAGAGAGAGAGAGAGAGAGAGAGAGAGAGAGAGAGAGATACAAATGTCACAAGTTTAAAATAAAATTTGGTAAAGACCCATTTGTCGTTGTACAAGACATTATCAAAGGTAGCTGAAATAGAATAAAAGCATACTGCTCAGCGGCTCAATAAGCATTTTTATTATTATTTCGTATTTTCTCCATAAATATCTGAATAAATGTAATTTCGATCACCATAAATAATCGCCCCTCTTCATAAATATAAAACAGCAAACAAAGCTGCCCTGACTGGAGATCAATATATATCATAAAGTTAGACTCGACAAAGTGGGAGCCTGTTGTTAAATGTGCGGCGCATGTGCTTGGAGGGAGGGGGGTGGTGGAGGAATGCGTGTATGCGTGAGGACCAAAAGGCCTGAGCTCCTTAAATACCGTTACATATCCCTAGAATAAGCTTGTACGTCACTGAATAATAATCCCTCGCACTATGCTGCAGTAACGTGCGAGTCAATATTAGGCACTCGACAAAGTCCGTATTGGTTCCAGCACGGATTGGAGTTTCAAGTCACGATTTTGTATTTAAAGATCTCAAAGCTGAATGTCTCAGTTAGTTCCATCAAGATTGCCAGCAAGACTAGATAGGCTTAACATTTTCTACCTTCAAACAGATTTCAGTGAGCAAACATGGCTTCCTTTTTTTTTTTTAATTTTCAGTTTTTATGCAAAGATGTAATTCGACATTTTAAGCTGATTCTATCTTCGTTCTTCTGGTATGCAAAAGAGACAAAATTGGCTTAGCTTCTGTTGCAACTCACAATCTCGCAAAGATGTGCTCTCTTTGAGTCCAGCACTCCTATCACAGTGAACAGATCTCTGAGTCCAGCACCCCTACCACAGTGAACAGATATATGTGTGTCCAGCGCTTTACCTCTGTGAACAGATCTCTTCGACTCCAGCGCTTTTATCACAGTGAACAGATGTCTAAGCCCAGCACTCCTATCATAGTGAACAGATGTCTTAGCCCAGCACTCCTATCATAGTGAACAGATGTCTTAGCCCAGCACTCCTATCATAGTGAACAGATCTCTTAGTCAAGCACTCTTATCACAGTGAATAGATCTGAGTCCAAAACTGCTATCACAGTGAACAGATCTGTGAGTTTAGCACTACTGTCACAGCGAACAAGTTTCTGAGTCCAGCATTCTTATAACATTAAACAGATCTCTGAGTTCAGCACTCTTATCACAATGAACATACCTTTGAGTCCAGCACTCCTATCATATAGTAGACAGGTTTCTTTCAGTTCAACAGGCGTTTAGATGACAACACTCGTACCTTCAAGTTCATTTTGTTTCTTATTTGCAAAACGAAAACGACCAAACAAATGAATGGCAAAGTGCTACTTTTATTTCCATTCGTGTCCATTCCTAGTTTTGTGTTTTAAAATAATTATTTATTTTAATTATTTTACTAATAATTTACATGAAAGCAACAAATATCAATAGAATACTGAAGACTATTCACATTCGACAACAAATAACAAATTTTGTTTTAATTAAAACCTCATAAAAATTACAAACCGATACTCAAGGTTTTAATAAATCAAATATTTTATTATAAAACCTACTAGCAAATCACACATTTCGCTCTTACAACTACAACACGAACGAATAATAGCTATTATTATTAATTTAAAAAAACATAAATCTTACTAGAATGGACCAACATAGTGGAAATAAATAATTTAGTAACAAACTCCATATCTCGTTATTAAAATTGCCAATATATTACAATTTTTCTTATTACAATTAAAATAAATTATTTCAATCTTATACCAATATAATGTGCATCATGTTAACAAATTGCACACAAATCACGTCTTCTTTAAAATGACAACAAGGAACAAAACCATTCTTAAAATTACCAACAAATCCCAAATTACGGTATTAAAATGACTAGCAAAATCTGTATAATTCTGCCAACAAACTCTGTATAACTGTGACGTTTTGCTTGGAGATGGGAGAGATGTTAATTCTCCACCACCCTGGGTCACACGTAACCTTAGGCTAATCGCCCAAACGCCTTCTGGCTGGTCATACGCGTTAGAAAGATGAATGAAAGATAATGTAGAATAGAAGAGTGATAGTTCTAGAAGATAGTTCGGAGGCCCCCTGATACATACAGCCAGGATAGTAAGCAGATACAGGTGACAGACTACAACATGTAACATGTAAATGTAAACTTAATAATTATATCTTTGTTATCATGGGCACTGCTTATGATGATATATTTTAAGTAAACCACTCAGAGAATGTACTAGAAACTTGCTGATGTAATCTAAACCAGTTTCTAATTAGATGAGTAGTTTTTCTAATAGTCTCACACTTGTTCATAATAAATTAATTCAATGGGGATGGACCAAAAGTTATTTTATTAAAGAAGGTCTACACTCTAATCACTTTGATTGTGGTGAAACTCGAGTCCAGTCTTAAAGGCTTATCGTAAGTTAACTCACATTGATAAACTAAGAACGTACATGTTTACTATTAATTTCTGATTTGAATTAGAGAATGTTTATGTAATTGAACCATTGTTTGACTAATTTCATTATGTTGTCTATTGTTCTTATGAAATTTGACTGATGCTATATTTCTTATGCTGTGCGTATATCAGACTAACGATATTGTTGCAGGATTTCTAAGGTGAGAATGTTAGTAAGAGAGAAAGGAGTTTAGAGATGAAATATAACTAGAATTTAGTGTTGCCTTAATTTGACTTTTGCAGAAAAAGCACGCCTATGACTACTGTACTCTACCTCATTACTTCAGGCTACAATGACTACTGTACTCTACCTCATTACTTCAGGCTACAGTGACTACTGTACTCTACCTCATTACTTTGGTGTGTGAATTCGGCATTATCGTCAGACTTATCAGCAACGTGTTGCTGTAAGTTGATTCCTGCGAATTCCGTTCGAGAGCCAATATGGCAGAAAATTGAGGCTTAAGTTTGGTTTCGAGAATTCACGAAGATTATTTTGAACATTCCTAGTGGTGTGTTGAGTAATACACCTTGTTTTGAACATTCCTTGTGGTGTGTTGAGTAATACACATTGTTTTGAACATTCCTTGTGGTGTGTTGAGTAATACACCTTGTTTTGAACATTCCTTGTGGTGTGTTGAGTAATACACATTGTTTTGAACATTCCTTGTGGTGTGTTGAGTAATACACGAAGATTTCGGAGCATTCCTCCTGATGTGCTCGATAGTGAATGTGAAATTCTGGAACAGTTGTTTAATGTGCGTATAAGGGACACATGGAGCTGTTGTAAATGGGTCACCCTTTAAAGAAGGTAAGTTTACACGCACAGTCTATTTTTAGACGAGGGGTGGGTGGGGTCTACATAAGCATTATGTGACAATAACTACCAACAAACTCTGTATAACTCATGCACTATTGCAGTGCAGAAATATGTTTGTATAATGTATCACCGTTAAGTGAAAGAGAGTAATATATAAACCCACCGACTCACATCGAAAGCAACCACAATACAGCAGAATGAAGGATAGTAAAAACTGAGGTGTTGCTTTCAGTAAAAGAAAACAGACAGTGGATCAAGTTCGAGGCCACATGTGATTTGTGAACACAACCTGCTTCCTACAATAGCGGTCTTCAAAAGCCTTCAGCTGTGGCTACCTCCATGGTTCCTTTATACACGGACCCAATCAATACTGCAGTGCCAGACAAGTCTTAGAAAAGGACAGAAATTCATAGTCATATATAGGACATCAAACATGAAATGACAATTCCTCAGAAATGAGTTTCCTTATTCATTAACACTTTTTCCCTTAACACAAATTTTAGTCATGAAATTCAGTCATCCTAGAAAATGGTAACTTATGCATGAAACAAAACGTATATCAACCATAAAAACACTAAGAACAGATAGTGTGTATTTATATATGTGGCAAAGTAAATTTGCCTGTCCCTATTCCTAATTATCATATAAATTGTTAAATGTAAATGTGACATGACATTTAGGTACTGTGCAAGATGATATTTTTGTAAGTTAAAATAACAACTCAGGTAAAGAATATGCTAGAACTTGCTGATGCTATGCAAACCAGTTCCAAGCAGATGACTAGTTTTTCTGACTAAAAGTCTCATATTTTCTCATAACAATTTTATCCAACAGTGATAGACCAAAAGTTACTTTGAAGGAGAAAGATCTATATTCTAATCACTTTGATTTTGACGTAACTCCGGTCATAATGCAATTGTTAGCTCATGGTAAAGTTAACAGAGTGATAAAGGAAGAATGGACTTAAAAAATATTTTGCACATGTTTGCTATTGGTTCATGATTTGAATTGGAGAATGCTTTATACAATTGAACCATTATTTCTATATATTCACTAATTTGATTAGGTTGTATATTATACTGTGAATTTTGATTAATGCTATATTTCCTATGCTCTGTGTGTATCGAGCTAATGAATATTATTGCAGAATTTGTAAGTTGTGATAGTGTGTAAGAGAGAAAGGAGTTTAGATATGAAACACGCCTGAAACTTAGCGCTGCCCTTATTTTGATTTTTGCAGAATTTTATTATCTTTTGATGCTTCTGAGGTTTTATAACCTTTCATCTGCTCCTGAATACTGTGACTACTGGTACTCTACCAGATCACGTCAGTGTGTGTATTCAGCAATGTCATTAAACTTATCAGTAAACATGTTGCTGTAAGTTGATTCCTGTGTATTCTGTTTGAGAGCCAATACTACAGAAATTGAGTCTTGAGTTTGGTCTTGAGAATTCACAAAGTTTCTTGAACATTTCTCGTGGTGTGTTGATAACGCTTACTAAGTTCTGGATGATTCTCCACAGTGTGTTTGTTAGCACACTGAAGATTCTGGAACAGTTGTTTACTGTGCCTAGAAGGGGTATGCTGGACTGTCATCTAATAACAAACAAAGTGACTTGTTGCAAACCATGTGACTGTGAACATGCACTAGTGACAGCTGCCATCCTTGAAAAAGGTTATGTACATTGACTCTAATTATCCCTCTAAAACTCTACTCTCATTTCTGATGAAATTATGTCCGTGAACTTGATACATGATTATATATATATATATATATGAATGTCAATGTCAAAACTCTTTTGATTACATTCATGTATTGTGTATGTGATTGTTGATTTAATAAATGTATTGTTAAATTTATTAACCTTCTTGCACCTATATTCAAACCTGATGTTGGAGTAATAGTTTTTGGATGGGGGCTCATTAAAATAATTAAAGACGAATTTGTTACTCCTTCGGTAAGAAGTTTCCACCTGCGAAAATATTTTGTGACAGTAGAACGTCTATCTTAATATTGTGTAAAGAGTTTTATAACGCCCTTATAATCCGCCAAATGAGAGACATGTTGGTCTTGTGGAAGGATGATTAATTAATGTTTATTTAAATTAAAAGATTCTTGATCACTTATAATTAGTTATGGATGATTAATAATAATAATAAACATAACCAATAACAAAGGGATGCATGTTAGAATATATAAAAGCAGATTTCAAACTTTAGTCTGTGTGCTTGTAAGCATGTTTTTATTTTTCTGGGCGTTATTCTAAGAACTGTAAACGATAACTCCGACTTCAAAGACAACTCTTTCATAAACTCCGCTGTTTTTCAAACAAATCTATTGCAAACTATCTTTGTGAAATACAGAAGCTATAATGGCCAACAGGAGTGCACTGCTGCTGTTTTCATTTTTTCCCTTTTTGTCCTCCAACGATGATGTCACAGTCTGATAAAATTGTCCGACTTCGTGACCCACTTGCCTTGTTTACTTCAAATTCGAATATTTGAAACCCTTGGCCCTTTGTTCAAAGCTTCCTTTTTCTAGGTGCTTCTAGAACAGGTCAAGATGTTATGTAACTTTAGGACCATTGTCCAGTTCTCGAACCAACCACATGCTTTGCGAACAGTCACGTGATACGCAATATATCTTTCTATATATGTACCCACACGCTTCCGCTCCCTCACTTCGAGCACATTTTAGCTAATTCCATCAGCTTACTCGGGTCGTGAGAGGCAGCCGGCACCATAGAGAATCAAGGTACCCTTCGACTTCTCTCAAAGGTATCATTTTATTTAATAGTATTTGCCTATGTATTGTTTAAGTATGTATTTGTGCTATGTATTATATGATTTCCATATACACTTGAGCATGGTTCAGAGAAATAGCTGAAAACCTATATGTTACGGAATATAAATTTATTGTAACCATTTTTCCATTTCTGTACTTTAATTTATATTGTTTTAATTCACTAAGAGCCAGAATGCTGCGCTCGATATGAATTCTTCATGTAATTCAATTATTGCGTGTAATTTTAATTGTAAATTGTGAAGCGCTCTGTCGGTTTGAATTACCTCTTGTATGAACATTAATTTAACGTTGTATCTATTTTATTGCTTCATACGTCATGACTGTTAAATGGAACACATGTGAGACGATTATATTTTTTCTAAAATTTAATTGTAAGCGACGCGAGGTCGAAACTCTTTGTTCAGCGCATTTAATTGAGCCATGCCTAAGTAGGACCTGTTAGGTTGAGAATTATATCCAAACACGTTGCATCCACAGGTCGGCTCATGGTTCATGTTTCACCATGCCTCACCTGCATTAGCTTATTGGTGTAAGCGTGTCGAAATCCACTCTGAGGGCCATGCTGCAAAAATTCCAGTTCCTAGCCACTAACAAAGGGACATCATTCCTTATGCACCACGTGTGTCGTTAAAGGGGGACTGAGGGAACGAATCAGCATGACTGAGTGTTGAGACCAAGGATACAAGAATAGAGCTAAGTGCAAGATCAAGTGTACAGATCTCAAAGGAACACTTTTCTGGCAATTTAGATTGACAAAAATCAGGCATAGGCGCGTAAAGACAGAGTGAAGACTATTCGCGTTGCATTCGATTTATTGTTAATTTGTTAAACTTTATTAAATCTTATTTTCTTTGTTAATACCTCTTAGTAGTTGATTTCTATGCACAATAGACCAATTAGATTAATTCTTAGATTTGAATGGGGGCGGATGAGCAGAAAGATTGATGACGAGTGCATATTAATTTAGAGGGACTTAACTGTTTTCAAATCTAGCTAAAAGTTCGCAGTTTATTAGTCTGTAAATTTGTCGTCTGAACTACAAGACGCACTTTTAATTAGTCAGATAATAAATTGAGCAACCAGTCTGCGTAGAATATGAGAGGAAGAATTAATTATATTTAAAGTCTTTTAATTATTCTAAGCAGGGTCTTTAAATAAATACTGGAAACGTAACAAGTGTGGGTCGTCGCGGGATTGATATGTATTAAATTGTAACTTGTAACATTTTTCATACATAGGGCGTATCATAACCTAGAAACGAACGAACGAACAGAATTGCCAATTGTTCTTTTGATTTTTGTATTACTGATTTTCTTTGCTTTTGTTGTGACATGTGCATGTATTCTTTTGCAGAGTAGCGTGCATGTTAGTTAATGTTGATATATTTAAGCGTAGTTAAATATGTCATGTTAGCTATTGAATGATTTATTTAGTATTGTGTTACTGAGTACTTCATTGTGAGGAGTCGAAGGTTATACCGCCAGCTAGGAGAGTTATCGGTAGTAACAGACTTCGGACTATTATATTTAGGGTGCTAGATATAATGTGTAATGTTGTATGGTAGGAGCCGTGACATTACGAAAGCCTTGGAACAGCGGACACTGTGACAAGCAGGTGAAACGTGTAAAGAGTTAACGCGTAATTTATTTCGGAAGGTGTTCTGAGTAAATTAAATAATTTTTGTAAGGTTGTAGCCTAAAAGTTATTTTCGGGATAAGCGGAGTTATCGCCGACGGTTAAAACACACAATTCACGAGATACATTGTTATTGTAGCCAGCGCGCTAAGACAGTAAAATGGATCGCAAACAGGTTATCGAAGACCTGAAAGAAACCGGTATCATGATAGGATACCAGGGTGACGAACTGACTAGCTACATTAAAACTGAGCTAGAGAAAGCGGAAAAAGCAGAAAAGGAGAGACAAGAGATAGAAAGGGAAGAACGGTTAGCTGCCCGCGAAGCTAAGAAGTTAGAGGCTGAAAGACTAGCTGAAACCGAGGCTAAACGCATCGCAGCGGACACAGAAGCAAAACGCATCGCAGCGGATACAGAAGCCAAACGCATCGCCGCAGACGCGGAAATAAAACGGTTAGAATGGGAAGTAAAGAAACTAGAAGTTACCAATCCAAACCGTGATCGCAGAAGCAGTGGTGATTCGCGTTCTAGCGATGGAAATAATCACAGTAGAATTGAAAATATCATTCCAAAGATAAATATGGTCCCATTTGATGAGAACAAAGATCAAATAGACGCGTATTTAAAAACGTTTGAAAAGTTAGCCAGAGCAACGAACATTCCAGCGGAACATTGGGCGATAAATTTATCGGGGTTATTGCAGGGCAGTGCGAAAAACGAGTTCAATAAGCTTAGCGATTCTGAGTCAGATAATTACGACACAGTCAAGGCCGCATTATTGAAACGTTACAAACTCACAGCAGATACATACCGACGTAAGTTTAAACAGGCCACTAAAGCCAGTTCAGAGACGCACGCACAGTACATACGACGCGTAGCTGACTTGTTCCAAAGATGGATAGATCTAGCCGAAACTCCACAGACGTACGCAGGTCTTAGGGATGAAATGGTAAAAGACCACATTCTCGGGTCATACAAATCAGATCTACTGATTCACTTAGCAATAAGGGAAAAATCTACGCTAGAGGAGATAGGCAACGCCGCCGATCGCTTTGATGACGCACATTCTCAATTCTCGAACGCACACGCGAACAACAAGTCTCGACCGAACGAACCGCAGACTCGAAAGGATAAGAAAAATGACGGGAAGGCACCTAATGAGCGTGATGATAAAACATCTAAACCCGACACTAAAAACAAGTCCGACAAACAGAAAGATAAAAAGAATCTTGCATGTTACACTTGTGGTGATAGTGGCCATTTTTCACGAACATGTCCTGAAAAGAAAACAGCTAAAGTTTACGCAGTAGAAAGTCATACACCTAAAACAGAAAAGTCGAATCGAACACCAGTACAGGCAAACGGTCACGATACAATCGCTTTGCTTGATACAGGGTGTGAGCTAGACGCTATTGTAAATGCATCATTAGTTAACCGTACCGACTACACAGGGGAGACAATCTCTGTCACCTTTGCAAACGGCGAACAAGACATTTTACCAGTAGCTGAAGTCTCGATTGTTTCAGACTTTGTAGAAGGAACAGTCAAAGCGGCAGTTATGGAAAACTCACCGCATGACGTGATCCTTGGTTGCAAGTATGTTTTGCCGTGCAAAAAACAAACTTCAACTGAACCACCACTGGTTAACGCTGTAACCAGAGCAGCGAGTAGTAAAGACAAATCTGTAACTGCACCGATGTCTGCCGCACCAGCCGTAGATAAAGCAACAGTTAGCGAGATTAAAATATTACAAGCTGAGGACGAAACACTAGACAAGTTACGCAGACAAGCTGTACTTGTTAGTGACGTCAACACTGACGATTCGAATAAGAAAGCGTGCATTATTCTGAGAAAGGGTTTATTGTACCGCTATTCGAAAGTGGGAGACGAATTTCGGAAACAATTAGTCGTTCCACAAACCAAACGAAATGACGTATTACGATTAGGTCATGAGAGTCTTTTTGGTGCACACATGGGTGTACAAAAAACAACTAGTCGTATTACAAGTGAGTTTTATTGGCCGGACATCACTGCCGATATCCGTAGATTCGTGTTAAGTTGCGACACATGCCAGAGAACACAGTCTAAAAATTCAATCAGACCCGCACCGTTAGGAGAGCCTGAACTGATCAGTGAACCCTACAAGCGCGTAGCATTGGATTTGATTGGGCCTATAATACCCACATCAACGAGAGGTAATCGATACGTGCTGACCACTATTGATTACGCAACAAGATTCGCCGACGCAGTACCATTGAAAAATATTGATACTGAAACTGTCGCCGAAGCCCTTTTCGGTCTATGGAGTCGTGTTGGAATTCCTACTGAAATTTTGACAGATCAGGGGAGTCAATTCATAGGCAACGTAATGAAGGAAGTAAATCGTTTACTTTCCATCAAACATCTTACTTGCACACCATACCACCCCCAGGCAAATGGTCTGATTGAAAAATACAATGGGACATTAAAAACAGCACTTAAAAAGCTCGCCACAGATAAACCGAAAGACTGGGACAGATACATCCCTGCCCTACTATTTGCATATAGGGAGGTGCCGCAATCTTCCACCGGGTTTTCACCATTTGAGCTACTTTACGGACGTACTGTACGCGAACCGATGATGATTTTGAAGGCACTTTGGACTGATGAAAAGACAGATGACGAAGTTAAGACAACTTATACATACGTCACTGACTTAAGAAACCGTCTTGAAACTATAGGCAAGATAGCACGGGAAAACTTGACGATAGCTCAGTCTAGACAGGCAGAATATTACAATAAGCACACCAAACCTAGAGAATTTGAAGTTAATGACAAAGTGTTACTGTTGCTTCCTGAAGCACATAACAAACTTCAGATGAAATGGAAGGGGCCCTTTGTAGTTACCGCCAAGCTAGGGGGACTGAACTATAAGGTGCAGACAGGAAAGAGAGAGAAAATCTTTCATGTTAACCTACTCAAAAAGTACATAAGCCGTGAGGATCAAACCACTCAAGCTGATTTTGTCGTAGCGACGATAGTTACAGAAGACGAGGGGGATACTGATTGCGTCACTGGTACTTTACCAAACTGTCCTCTACAGACGGACGAAACTGTCAAAGACGTTAGGGTAAATGAAGCCTTGACAGAAAGACAGAAAAAAGAAGTGAATGAATTGCTTAATGAGTTCTCATCTACTCTGACAGACAAACCAGGGTTGACAGACTTAATAGAATTTTCACTGAAGTTGACTGACAACAAACCGATACGTTTGAAGCCGTATCCGTTGCCACACGCTAAGATAGATGACGTTAGACGTGAGATTAAGACTATGCTAGATCTAGGGGTCATAGAGAAGACTGACAGTGCCTACGGATCACCCATCGTGTTGATTAAAAAACGTGATAACTCGTTCCGTTTTTGCGTAGACTACCGCAAACTCAATCAAGTGACAGAGTTTTGCGCCGAACCTCTTCCTGATCCGGATCTCATCTTCACTAAGCTAGCTAACGCTCATTACTATACCAAAATAGATTTGTCACGCGGTTTTTGGCAAATCAAGGTCAAGGACACTGATCGACACATACTAGCTTTCACTACACCAGTAGGAAACTACACATGGAAAGTTATGCCTTTCGGAGTTTCAAACGCTCCAAGCATTTTTTCTAAAATGATGCGGTCATTGCTAGAACCACTGTACGGACGTGGAGTTGAGAACTTCATGGATGATTTAATTCTAGGCACCCAGACATGGGAGGAGCACTTAACACTCTTACGAGATGTACTAGCCAGATTAAAACAAGCCAACCTCACTGCCCGCCCTACGAAGTGTGAAATAGCACAATTCTCCTTAGACTTCTTGGGACACAAGTTGAGTCATGGAACTATGTCGCCAAGTGAAGCTAAGATAGCACAACTTAAGGACACTTCACAACCGCTAACAAAAACACAAGTTAGAAGTTTTCTTGGTCTTGCTAATTATTACAGAAAATTCGTACCAGATTTTAGTGCCATTGCATGTCCTCTGACTGACTTGACACGTAAGAATATGCCTACAAAAGTAGTGTGGACTGATGCATGCCAAAACGCTTTTGTCACACTGAAATCTAGACTGACTTCAGATTTAGTTGTTAAACTGCCAGATCTGACAAAACCATTCTTGTTAAGGACTGATGCTAGCAACACAGGATTAGGAGCAGTGTTATTACAAGAACACAATGACACCAAACACCCAGTTGCATATGCAAGCCGTAAACTCACAACTACTGAACAGAAATATTCCACCAGTGAAAAGGAATGTCTTGCAATAGTTTGGGCCATAAAAAAGTTCGAAAACTATTTGTACGGAAAAACCTTTGTCATTGAGTGCGATCACCAGCCGTTGGCCTTTCTCGGACAGGCGCAATTTACGAACAGCCGTTTAATGCGTTGATCTTTGTTTCTGACACAGTATGACGCAAATATTCATTACATCAAAGGGTCTTTGAATGTTGGCGCAGATTACATGAGTCGTGCTTGATGCCATCAAGTGCCGGTACTGATAGAATGTTGTTTAATCAATTAACTGAACCCTACGGATTCCTTCCTGTAGATATGAAATATAGTTGCACACTTTATTTCTAGGAATGTCGAAATTTTTTTTTGTGTAAATTTTTCTTCATTGTGGACTTCTACATTTTATCATACATAATTTGTAGGAGGCATTTTATCTTTGGCAAGATAAACGCCTCAAAAGCAAGGGGGTGTCACAGTCTGATAAAATTGTCCGACTTCGTGACCCACTTGCCTTGTTTACTTCAAATTCGAATATTTGAAACCCTTGGCCCTTTGTTCAAAGCTTCCTTTTTCTAGGTGCTTCTAGAACAGGTCAAGATGTTATGTAACTTTAGGACCATTGTCCAGTTCTCGAACCAACCACATGCTTTGCGAACAGTCACGTGATACGCAATATATCTTTCTATATATGTACCCACACGCTTCCGCTCCCTCACTTCGAGCACATTTTAGCTAATTCCATCAGCTTACTCGGGTCGTGAGAGGCAGCCGGCACCATAGAGAATCAAGGTACCCTTCGACTTCTCTCAAAGGTATCATTTTATTTAATAGTATTTGCCTATGTATTGTTTAAGTATGTATTTGTGCTATGTATTATATGATTTCCATATACACTTGAGCATGGTTCAGAGAAATAGCTGAAAACCTATATGTTACGGAATATAAATTTATTGTAACCATTTTTCCATTTCTGTACTTTAATTTATATTGTTTTAATTCACTAAGAGCCAGAATGCTGCGCTCGATATGAATTCTTCATGTAATTCAATTATTGCGTGTAATTTTAATTGTAAATTGTGAAGCGCTCTGTCGGTTTGAATTACCTCTTGTATGAACATTAATTTAACGTTGTATCTATTTTATTGCTTCATACGTCATGACTGTTAAATGGAACACATGTGAGACGATTATATTTTTTCTAAAATTTAATTGTAAGCGACGCGAGGTCGAAACTCTTTGTTCAGCGCATTTAATTGAGCCATGCCTAAGTAGGACCTGTTAGGTTGAGAATTATATCCAAACACGTTGCATCCACAGGTCGGCTCATGGTTCATGTTTCACCATGCCTCACCTGCATTAGCTTATTGGTGTAAGCGTGTCGAAATCCACTCTGAGGGCCATGCTGCAAAAATTCCAGTTCCTAGCCACTAACAAAGGGACATCATTCCTTATGCACCACGTGTGTCGTTAAAGGGGGACTGAGGGAACGAATCAGCATGACTGAGTGTTGAGACCAAGGATACAAGAATAGAGCTAAGTGCAAGATCAAGTGTACAGATCTCAAAGGAACACTTTTCTGGCAATTTAGATTGACAAAAATCAGGCATAGGCGCGTAAAGACAGAGTGAAGACTATTCGCGTTGCATTCGATTTATTGTTAATTTGTTAAACTTTATTAAATCTTATTTTCTTTGTTAATACCTCTTAGTAGTTGATTTCTATGCACAATAGACCAATTAGATTAATTCTTAGATTTGAATGGGGGCGGATGAGCAGAAAGATTGATGACGAGTGCATATTAATTTAGAGGGACTTAACTGTTTTCAAATCTAGCTAAAAGTTCGCAGTTTATTAGTCTGTAAATTTGTCGTCTGAACTACAAGACGCACTTTTAATTAGTCAGATAATAAATTGAGCAACCAGTCTGCGTAGAATATGAGAGGAAGAATTAATTATATTTAAAGTCTTTTAATTATTCTAAGCAGGGTCTTTAAATAAATACTGGAAACGTAACAGATGATAGCACATGTTTACAGTTAAAGAAATGAAGGAAAATCGTATACTTTGTAACTGAAATGGCCAGTAACTCTACCCAGCTTGAAAAAAAAAATGTAATCAGCGCAACGCTTTCCTCTTATCTTCCACGAATGTAGATGGAGAAGGGAAAGCAAGAGAGAGAAAAGAAAACAACACGAAAACTTAAACTTAAGACCATTACATTTCCGGAGTTAGATGTTTTCAGTCTCTCTCCAGCTAACGACTCAACCGCTAAATAAGAAATATCGAGGAGAAAAAAAATGGGGCGGGAGGTAGGGTGGTGGTGATGAAGGTGAGGGGTGCAAACGTCCTACTTTACAGATTTACCTTCAGTTTGTTCGCTGAGATCAGCGAAGACAAACTCAATCTTTTCATAAAAAGCCTGCAACGTGCTCAATACAACTGTATATTTCTAGTCAATAGTTAAGGCTGGTTAAATGTGCTTAATGAGTGAAGAATATAACATCTAGTCATTAATGAAAAATCATTAAATATGTCCAACACTGACGTTAAAAATTACAGCCTCTCACGAAAGGCTGGTAAATGTTCACTTTAGGTGAAGGTGAAAGTAGACACCAATCATTAACAAAAATCAAATCAAATCAAATAACACATTTAATTGGACGTAATAATTCAAATTGTCATTGATGAAGCGCGAGCAGTAAAGGTAAAATTCTATTACAGAAAGGGAGATAAATTGGCACATTGCATGAGGTAAGAATCAATCCATAAAAAAAGACAGAAATGGCTCATTGCGTATGTACAGTCACTGTAAAACTCTAAAATTACAGAAAGGCAAATGTATTAATATACTGAGGTCAGCACAGTGAAGAGTTAGAATCTGTCGAAAATGAAAGACAGAAAAAGGGACTAGTTGTAATTAGCAGAGAAATTAAAAATAGATTATTACAGGAAGGTAGATAAAATTACGTTGTGTTGAGCACAGTGAAAACAAAAAACTAGATTATTATAGGAAGGTAGATAAAACTGCGTTGTGTTGAGTACAGTGAAGGCAAAAAATACAGTATTACAGGAAGGTAGATAAAATTACATTGTGTTGAGCACAGTGAAGGAAAAACAAATATAACTGGAAGGTGGATAGAATTACATTGTGTTCAGCATATTATTACTGGAAGGCAGACAAAATTACTGTCTCCGAGATCAGAGTAAAGGTCAAAATCTGCTATTACTGGAAGGCAATTCTATTATTAAATATATTCTCGCAAAATAACAATTCTATATAATAACAAAATAACAAACGCGGAGCGGTCAAGGGGCACTGATTTATTTTTAAAATTCCCTTCCGTATTTTCTCTAAACAATAGATGTGCCGATAAATTATATTTGCGGTCTTCTTAATTCCAACAACACAAACCTATTCTGATGTATCAGAAGTGATTTCCGTCAGCATAACTGGAATTTTAAAGGACCTAAAACTGCAATTTAAATGTACTATACTAGCAACTTCCTCTACATAAACGTTCAAATTGTCACATTCTTTAGATTATTTTACAGTTATATGCGTTTTAATTAAATATGTAATCTCAGACAAAAATATTTTTAATCTTGATTTATTTTTTCTTAACGTTTTGTTCTTATTTTTCCCCTTTCTTTACAGTACGTTTTCTTTCAATTAATTTCCTGATGCGAGTTCGTTATGTGCAAAGTGACGGATTGGACGAGTTGTCTTTCCTGACAGGCTCCCAATCCTCTATTTCCACTCCAGACTAAGACATTTGCCTATCTGCATCACATTTGACCGAATACGGATTTTGTATAAGGTGTACAGTTGATTGATTCAGAGATGTATATTTTGTTGCACAAATGAGTTGAGTCTGTGCCGGGTATGGAATCTGTATGAGTATCTGTTTGCACAAAGTAGGTGAGTTGG
This sequence comes from Sinotaia quadrata, assembly GCA_028829895.1. Lineage (NCBI taxonomy): Eukaryota > Metazoa > Mollusca > Gastropoda > Architaenioglossa > Viviparidae > Sinotaia > Sinotaia quadrata. The sequence continues at coordinate 20,537,163 of CM054182.1, forward strand.
TTTTATGTACATAATGTATATCTGATGGAATCTGTGTATCCGGTTGCACAAGTGATTGACTTTGTTTTTATGTACACAATGTATAACAATGTATAACTGATGGAATCTGTGTATCCGGTTGCACAAGTGACTGACTTTATGTACACAATGTATAACTGATGGAGTGTTCGAGTACATGGTTGGGGCGACTGAGTTTGTGATATGTTATATAATATATAATTGTGTGGCTGTGTACAATAATAAATTAGTATGTTGTGTATCTGATGTCCAGTTCACAGTCTGTTATGTATGTGTATAACTGATGAGTCTGTATTGTGTATCTAGTTTACAAATGGTGGGATATGTGTTGTTTATGACTTTATCTAGTATAGAAATGGCTGAATGTGTGATGTGCATCTAGAATACAACTGATTGAATCTGTGATGTGTATCTAGAATACAACTGTCTGCATGTGTGTTGTGTATTTAGTGTACTCCTGAATAGACCTGTATTCCTGGTTTACAATTTATTTGTTCAACAATGTGTATCTAATGTACAAATTAATGAGAGTTGTGTTGCGAATTTGGTGTAAATTTTACTGCAAACTGTTGATAAATGATGTTATTTGTTCAACAATGTGTATCTAATGTACAAATTAATGATACTTGTGCTGTGAATTTGGTGTATATTTTATTGCAAACTGTTGATAAATGATTTTATTTCATGGACAGTGGTGGCGTAAAACTAGTTATGAGTATTAGTGTTCTGAACACATCAATTATACATTGGTAAAGTGAGTAAAAGCAGTTATGATAATTAGTGTTCTGAACACATCAATTATACATTGGTAAACTGAGTAAAACTAAGCACTGATAAAGTGAATATTCAGAATCTCTTCTAATTGTTTATCACAATTTGCATTAGACTTTGTTTTTATTTGTCTTAGTATTTGACTTTGACACTGCCATCTTAACGTGTCTCGTATAGGCACAAGTGACAGGCTTGCTGTGGTATTATTTGACAAACTTTACTCTTGCTTGAACATATGAGTTTGCAAACGCACACACCATACACTCTTCTATTAAAGGGTTTAATTCAGATAAACTTTCAGGGTTTAATTCAGATAAACTTTCAGTCTTGATTACAGGAATTTGATTTCTAATCTCCTGCAATAATTATAACTGACAAGAGCACATCATCTTAAATTAAAGACAAAAACTAAGCATTTTACGATAATAAAACACCAGGGTACTAAATAAATATATTACACAGAGCACAGTAACACAGTAAGCACATACAGAAAGACAACATACATGAGGTAGATAAAAACCTGCACAGTAGTATATACTAATAGCACATACAGAAAGAAAACATATACGGGGTATATTAAAACTTGCACAGTAGTATATACTAATAAACACGAGGAGGAAGAACATACATGGGACATATTAAAACATGTACAGTAGTATATACTAAGAAACACATACAGAAAAAAACATATATGGGGTATATGAAAACGTACAACATAATAAACACATAGAAAGACAACATATACGGGGTATATTAAAACGTTCAATAGTATATACTAATAAACACATGTAGAAAGACAACATATACGGGGCATATTAAAACATGTATAATAGTATATAATAGTACTAATAAACACATACAGTAAGACGATGAAAGTGAAGCTGGGGTTTTAAAAAAGAAATATTTTAAGAGCATATCTGAAATACGTTATAGAATGAGTGCTGGAACTCAAACTGCATTTCATTCCAGTTAACAAGACCTTGGTATGAGAAAGGATTCTGAACATGTTTTGGGTTTCCTAATGGACATGGCTAAGGATATGAGTTCTGAAAGGATTGTGAACATGCTTTGGGATTCCTAATGGACATGGCTAAGGATAGGAGTTCTCAAAGAAGAGCATAAATGTTGAATGCAAACAGATGTAATTTTGGACTGATACATTAAGTTACAATCAGTCAGTGAAACATAAAAAACGTGAGATCTTCTCCTTGATTCTGCAGTGAACAGGTAGTCAGTGAAGGTTATGGCTAAAAAAAAAAGGAGCAGTGTATTGAGTTTTATGGGCTCTTGGACTGATCTGAGCAGCTGTGTTGTGGACTTCAAGTTTCTACAGCAGACAGTGTACAGAGAGAAGACAGGTGATGCAGTCAGATTGTGATAAAAACTAACAAATGTATGAAAAGTGTTGTATCTGTGAATGAGATAAGTTTACGACAGGAGTTTAATTGCTTCAATCTAGGAATGTTAGTTTGCAGGTATTCATGAAAGCTGAAAGAGTACCGTCAAGTATGGTCCCAGGTTTCCCAGTGAATGGCAACATTTTATGGGAATACTACTGATTACGTGATTAGGAATCTGAATGTGAAGACGATATCCACAAATTTGACAGCTTCTTGAAGATGTGGCTTTACACATTTGTCTTTGCGTTCTAGATATGATTTTTGAAAGGTTACTAGTAAAACTGGTTTTACAGATTTACCAATTCCTATTACACATGAAAAGACGCAGTTTCTAACAAAAATCCCTTCACACAGAGCCCACTATTCTTTTGTGTTTATAGCATATACCTGATATTATCTTTAGCCATTTCGCTCTTGATATTACGTAAAAGAGTCTCCATAAGACCACATTCACAATCTTTAGTCACTTCACTCAAGACATAAGAAAGCCTCTAGTAGACCTCACTTCACACTAGTCACTTCCTTTTAGGCATGACATAAGACACAATCTCTAGAAGACAAGATTTCAACCTTTAGCCCCTCTAGTCCAGTCATGACGTATGACACAATCTCTAGAAGACATGATTTCACACTTTAGCCCCTCTTATCTAGACATGACGTAAGACACAATAGAAGACTTGATTTCACAATTTAGCCCCTCTTGTCTAGACATGACGTAAGACAATCTCTAGTAGGCCTGATTAACACACATTTGATAATTCCTTCTACGCATGATACAAAATTTATATTTTAGTATAAATGATTTAACACATTTACATAAATTCTTTCTAGAAAGGATATAAAATACATGATGTTTAGCCTGTGTAAAAGAATGTGTTAAATGTGCGTGGATAATGTCAATTTAGATAAAATGTGCGTGGATAATGTCAATTAAGTGTACACATTTTAAGTTATTTATATGACCTAGAAGTATATGTATGTCAATTTAGATAAATGTGCGTGGATAATGTCAATTAAGTGTACACATTTTAAGTTATTTATATGACCTAGAAGTATATGTATCTTTAACGTATACAGTCTAATAGACCTGTTTACTCACTTCATGAAAATGATATAAAGTACTAGGAGGCTTAAATTCACAAATTTACCAATTCCTTGAAGACATCAACGTTTAGGCAAAAATTAACTGACCATTTACCATTTTTCTTCTAAAAAGATTTCTTGAAGGTTTGATTTCACAGATTTGCCACTTTCTTTTAGTCGTGACATAATTCTCAGAGCCTCGACAGCGAAACTCTGTAGATTAACCAGTCAAGTTGCGAGGTCGTGGCTTGCAAAATCATGTATCGTGCAGTCTTTCCGACGCTTTCCAGTGCAGCGTGTCGCTTTATCTTCGGATCTCGTGCTGTATGTCGCTTTATGTTCGGATGTCATGCAGCGTGGCATGCAACCTGAATCTAGCGCGCGTGCAGAAAACGTTCCATGACTTTCTGCATATTACAAATAGGTACGATCCCTTTGTTTAAAATAAATGTCTTATTTTATATGTGTACTTGTCAAACGGGTTCTTCTCCCTCTTGTAGTTATTGAGATTGCTTCTCCACTGAACGTACACTCTCATTAGTTAATATTATAATGTAATTACATACATTTCAAGATACTTTCAAGTGAAATATAATAGTATATTCCTAATTAGGAATCAAGCTTAACTTAATATAATAGCAGATTCGAATTTAGGCTGGTCTTTACTATCTGGGTCTTTAGCACTGAGTGATACAAATATTTTCATTAAGTCTCTCCCACATAACACTTCACGCTGGCAAGGTCTTCATTGCTACGTAGAATTAATGATATGTTAAATTAATTTTTTTCTTAAGCACTCCACAAACTGTTCATTCCTTGCCACTTTAATAATACAAGAAACAACTATACAAATATTCGACTGTACAACTGTCGACAGAATAGTGATAGAAATCAAGAATATAGTCAGATAAAATATACATGAGCAGTGTGTATGTGTGTGTGTGTGTGTGTGTGTGTGTGTGTGTGTGTGTGTGTGTGTGTGTGTATGTGTGTGTGTGTGTATGTGTGTGTGTGTGTATGTATGTATGTATTCTCATCCATTCATTATATGATCTGGAAAAATAATTAATAATATTCTATCCTAATGTTAAGATTCTAATCATTAAAAAGAGAGAGAGAGAAAGAGAGAGAGAGAGAGAGAGAGAGAGAGAGAGAGAGAGAGAGAGAGAGAGAGAAAGAGAGAGCTTCATAAATGTACATAGTACTAACTAACATTGCCGCTGTCGCAATGTATATTCTCAGGGCAGAGTTTACAGCGAAGCTTGCCAGTAATTGCACATATAAATTAAATACGATCACATTAAATCCTTGAAATTAAGAAACATACAGTTTATTCTTGAATGTTAAAGAAAGAACCTGTTCTCTTTCTCTCTAATTACAGCTCGTCTTCATAGAACTACCAGTAGGCAATGTAATTATACCAACACAACGTCTTCATAGAACTACCAGTAGGCAATGTAATTATACCAACACAATGTCTTCATAGAACTACTATTAGGCAATGTAATTATACCAACACAATGTCTTCATAGAACTACTATTAGGCAATGTAATTATACCAACACAATGTCTTCATAGAACTACTATTAGGCAATGTAATTATACCAACACAATGTCTTCATAGAACTACCAGTAGGCAATGTAATTATACCAACACAATGTCTTCATAGAACTACCAGTAGGCAATGTAATTATACCAACACAATGTCTTCATAGAACTACCAGTAGGCACTGTAATTATACCAACACAATGTCTTCATAGAACTACTATTAGGCAATGTAATTATACCAACACAATGTCACTGATACACTCTCGCTTCGTGCTCGTGAATATGTCACACACAAAATTCTCTCGCATTCAATTTTGATCCTACTGCTTGTTTAGTACCTCAGAATAGCACAAAGCAACCAGGTACAGAAACAGAATGGCATTCCTTCCACTGTAGTTAATATAACTTGGTCTATTTATAAGCCAGGTTTCACATTGTACTATGGTGTAAAGATTTAAGAATTTTTAATATTTAGAATTAGAAATATCAAAAGTTTTGTCTGTGGGAAGCTTGTTCCTTATAATACAGAATGCACGCGCGCGCGCACACACACACGTGCATTTATATATATGCATGTATGCGCTCGTTTTTGTGTTTTTATTTTTGCATAATGCGTGGTGTGCACTAATTATAGGTCAGCCAGTTTTGCACATTACCTCCCTTTTGATGTAGACTGTACGTATTGAGCAGTGTCCTGACCGATGTCAGGCGTTTGAGTTGCCTGTTGCTGCTGCATGATTAATTAGGTCATGCACTGTTCATTTATTACCTTGCGCATTTATGAATTCCAGAAAGGAATCAATAACTCTCACTTGCACTCCGTCGTTAGCAATCTGTCAGTGCTATAAAATAAACTAATGGGTTGTTGTTTTTTTTTAAAGCTACACTGTAGTAAACAAGTTCACTTCCATGATTTAAGGTGCGCATGTGTTTTACGTATTGGTGTGAGTGTGTGTGTGTGTGTGTGTGTGTGTATCTAAATACTAGTCTGTTTGTATATAGTGTGCAAGTGTTGTCCGTGTGTTTGTGTGTATGTATGTGTGTATCTAAATACTAGTCTGCTTGCATATAGTGTGCGTGTGTTTTACGTATTGGTGTGAGTGTGTGTGTGTGCGTGTGTGTGTGTGTGTATGTGTATCTAAATACTAGTCTGTTTGTATATAGCGTGCATGTGTTGTGCGTGTGTTTGTATGTATATATGCGAGTCTGTTTATATATACTGTAAATATATGTTGTGTATGGGTTATGTGTGCGTCTGTTAGAAAATGTATGCTAGGTTCATTTTATAATATATTACTGGAAAAGATAAATTATGATTTACCGCATGTTGTTTATTTTTATTTTTTTAAAGTTGTTCTTTTAATAAAAGCACAACTTCATTCCGGCAGTTTAACATCATTAATGCATTCATACAAGTTAATTTGCAAATAAGACTTTCAAATGAGACTGGAGAAATTAAAAGATAAAGTGCTCAATAATTTATATGCGCTGCATTTAAACTAACGAAGTTTACTTGAGATCTTCAAAGATTTCATTCATTATTTTCAACATATTTTTCTGCATCAATTGTAAATGCCCATTTTATGTACGACAGCTATTAAAAATAATGAAGACTTTCTTACGTCAGACGTTATTATAATAGAAACAAATATAGTCGAATACAAACATTCAGCATAAAGAATTTCATTTTAAAACAAATCATTTCCTATGTAATCTCTTTCTCACTTACTCACTCACCTCTCTCTCTCTCTCTCTCTCTCTCACACACACACACACACACACACACACACACACACACACGCACGCACGCACAATTCCTAAACTCCGCTATTTGGCACACAAACGCATACACAAATCAACTGAGGGGAAATCTCTTACTTTTAATGGCTCCGAAATTAGCTGGTGAAACAAAAATAAAGAAAGCGAGTATAAAACAAGTCATCATCCATAAAAACTGCATTAGTTTAATTGCCTTGCCATTCTCAGACAAGAGTATGAATAAAAACAGCATACAAGTTCCACCATTGAGCCTCTTTCCTGCTGAGACACTGTAGCGGGAGTTGCGCCCCTTATCATTAAAAAAATAAATAAAAATGTGCGTCTCGCTTTCCCAGTCTTTCCCCAGTTCAGCTTTATATCATGAAGTCTTAACTAAAAGCCAGTAAAATGTAGAGCCAGTTTAACTTAAGAGTCTATATAACTGGGAGCCAGAATAACGTATAATTTAGGGGCAGATTAATGAAGAGCCAACATAACGTGTATCCAATATAACAAAATGAAGAACCAGGAGAGGCAGAGAACCAACATAACGTGGAGCCAGTATAATTTTATACACCTTGTGATAAACTAACACGCATAAAGTCTGCCTGGCACTTGATGAATAGTGGGTAAACACATCCTCTTTGTGTGAACCACACAATGAACCACAATCCCCCACCCCAAAGAGATTTTAGTTCTTGAAACTTGGTGTGCGTGTGTGAGCGCGCGCGTGTGGGTGTAGGGTGTGTGTGTGTGTTGAACTGAGGTGTTGAGAGTGTATTTTTCCTTATATCAGTACAACTGAATATGGTGGATGCTTTGTTTCACCATAAAGGCATAAACCATCCAACACACACAATTTCCAGTTCCAAAGTAGTTATGGATCTTTAGCATGCTCAGCACACAGACATCCCATTTATCGTCCTAATTCATGGATTAAGCAATACGGAGCGTTTATTTTATATACACTACCGTTGAGAATTTAAATCTAAAGAGACTGATGGAAGCAATCAATATAACAGAGGGAAAATGTGCCAATTTACCAATGATAAATGAATGCTGCACATTAGTTTTTTCTTATTTCTAGATAAGTGTGATGACTGAATAATTGAATTATTATTATAAACAATAAATACACACACACACACACACATAGATGTAAAATCACCCGTCGCCACATGCACACACACACACACACACACACACACACAAAAGCAACCCGATGTAGAAAAAACGAATTATTTTCATGCAGTGCACAGGGCAAGGTCATTACGTTACAGGAGGAACACAGAGTTCACTGCGAAATATAATTTAATGATTTATTTATAACTTTTCTCATACTGAATCGTGTTCACTTATGTGTTTCTTGCTACCTACCTTTCTCTCTGATTCTCTCTTTCATCGTTTCACGCGCTCCTCACCCACCCACCCCTCTCTCTCTCTCTCTCTCTCTCTCTGTGCGTGATTCATGAGCGTGTACCTGTAACTAGCAAGCATCTATGAATTAAATAATTTAATCAGACAAATAATTTAGCTTCTGTGCCTTGGATCTCTCCAATGAATACTTTCTAGATAGCCAGAGATGCTTAGTAAAACTGTGCTGAATGTCACAGACTGTGGAAGTTATGTGGTCGCTGTACAGAAATTAAAAGGCCACGATTAAAAACAAGATTCGAAAACGTCCCACCCACCCACCGCTCTTCCAACAGATGACGTGTCTCGTCTAGTCCATCAACATCCTAATCAACCGTAATGTAAAACATGCGGATCGTGTAGTGTAGTGCTACTGCAAACTCGAATGTTGGGTCAACTGTGACGCAGAGATACTGTGCGTTCAAATGTAACAGCTACATGTTTAAACCCTTCTCTAGGTCTGTGGTCCACCTACTACAACCCTGAAGCAATGTGGCAACAGTTTGCAGTGGAACCATTCCAGGCAAAGAGCAACCAAACAGGGCCTGGTTGAAATGAAAATCAGAACCGAAGGGAATTGGCTTCTGAGAGTGACAGAAGCTGGTTGGAATTAGCGAACAATAAACGACCACATGTGTTATGGGAGTGCGCGCCAGCAGGAGAAACTAACCAACAGAAACATAACAGGGAAGTCTGAAAGTATGATCCACATACCCCCTGGCTTCGTGCTTCAAAATGTCAGCAGTGCCCTGTACAAAAAAAAGTGTACAAATAACATAAAATATGTAGGAATGTCACGTGACGTTTAGACTAACAGTTACGTATAATTTGACGGAATGCCTGCTGATGAATAAGAAGAAATTGCGCAGCTCAGGCAAAGAGCTGTCTCAAAAGATTGAGATGGCAAGTCCTGGGGAGATACTGTATAATGATTACGCAGTAGAAAGTGTTATAACCACAGGGACAAGACCTGAAGCAATGCACTTTCAGTAGATAAGGACGATGGCCGACTAAACTAATTAGTAATGAGGGACATATAAGCATTGTATGTAGGCAAAATAAATCACAGACTAAGCTCATCGATAATGAAATGCACATATTTATTTTGTGTGGGCAAATATATTACGGACTAATCAGTAATGATTTATACATAGTAATTCTGAGTAGGCAATTATACAACAGACTCTAACTAACCAGTAATGACGTCTATAGAAATAGTCTGTATAAGCAAATAATATACACACTAACCTAATCGGTCATGAAAATGTGCTTATGAATATGCGAATAAACTGGAAGACTGAAGTTATATTCTGGAACTGAGATGCCTGTTACATTAAGAGTAATCTAACTTTTATATGACGTAATAGTGATATACGCTATGCATGAAGATCTCAAATGTCCTAGATCTATGCAAATCAAAATTCATTCAAAATACTACAGGAACACCCAAACTTAAATAACGTGAATTGTATATATATAGTACTATTTGTAAGTCAAGATGCAAGTAAAGCCAAATGAATAAACAGATCTAGTTTACGCCGAATGTATTTTTTAAAAAGTAATCTACGCGAAATCCTAGATTAAACAACAAATGTATGTATAGTAACATATTAAGACGTATATCGTATAACACAAAATGTAAAGAAAATATCACAACAGAGTCTAGATCTACGTCAAGCAAATATAAATGCATCATAATACATGGAGGCTTATATACAAGTAATGCCAATATATACATATCACATGATGGCACATACATTAAGAAAAGATAAATCATACGTAATACCACAAAAAGAGGTGCAATTAAATATAACAAAATGTAATTAGAAATGTAAAAAATCACTCACGACATGAATTGGAAAACAAACGTCATAAAATCGCTCACATCGTGAATTTGGGAAACAAACGTTAGAAAATCACTAACGACATGAATTGGGAAACAAATGTTAGAAAATTACTCCATGACATAAATTAGAAAAGAAGTGCTAGACAATAACTCACAAGTATAAATTACAAAACGTTAGAAAATCAGTCACCGATATGAATTGGTAAACGTTAGAAAATCAGTTACATTGGTAGCGGTTTTGTTTTAATGCATGCTCAATGACGAGATGACGTGGATTATTAAGCATTAAAAAGCAAGATGGCGTGGATGATTAAGCATTAAAAAGCAAGATGGCGTGGATGATTAAGCATTAAGAAACAAAATGATGTGGATGATTAAGCATTAAGAAACAAGAAGATGTGGATGATTAAGCATTAAGAAACAAAATTATGTGGATGATTAAGCATTAAGAAACAAGAAGATGTGGATGATTAAGCATTAAGAGACAAGCTTATGTACTTGATTAAGCATTAAAAACAAGTAGTTTATTTCAAATTCACGTTACATTTCCTATTCTGACTGTTAATTGCATGACGTGCAGGATATGGAGGGGAGGGGGGAATTAAAAAGGGCAAAACATAGTGATGTAAAAAATATTAATGGATTTGTAATCATGCACATGGACATATAAATGATTTCCAATGATTGTTCGGCACAGCTAAAAGTAAAAAATACTTAACATTATCTAGAATCCAATGAGTTATTCTAAATACTTTTATGCTAATTTTGGAATAACGATAAATATAAATCTTCGTAAAATTGGCTTTAGTGGCTGATTATTTCGAATTAAAAAGGAACCTACAAATGTGGTTTATAAATATTTTTAGTTATAATTTATCGAGTTGTATTCCGTTATTATTAAGGACATTGCAATTTGAATTCATATTGACGTACGACATACACAAGGAAGCACACAGACAGACAGACAGATAGAAAGACACAAAGATTTATTTCTATATGTATATGCGTTTATATGTGCGTCTGTGTAATCTCGTACATGCGAATGCGTATGTGCTTGAGTGTGACTGAATCTAAACAACCTTAAATATTTATTTTTAAACAGTACAAGATTAGAGGCGAAAAAGAAAGAGATTTCTTTAACATTCATTTCATATAACCGTATCTATGTTCACAAGAAACAAGCAAACAAACTGATCATAGCAGATAATAACATAGTATTTATATATTAGAATTTTTTTTTGAGATCAAATGCCATCTGTCTTTATATATTTCAAGCACAGTAGTTATTCATTTATTAGAAATACGGTTTAGAGAACAGATTCGTATTATCCACATATAATAACATGCCACACCCCCGTGTAAATGCCATTTTTCTTTATATATTTCAAACAATCGAATCATAAAAGATAAGAAACACAGTATTTATGTCTATTTATTGGAAATAAGGTTGAGAGAACAGATTTGAACAACTAGGCATATTTAAAGCATGAGTTTTAAATGTCATTTGGCATCTTCTATTTGAAACAAACAGTATTTATTGGAAATAAGGCGTAGAGAACATATCTGAATCATATTCACATACTTTCAGGTCATGTGTGTGCATGTCATATCATTGTATCTATTTTAAACAAACACAGTACTTATTGGAAATAAGGCGTAGAGAACATATCTGAATCATATTCACATACTTTCAGGTCACGTTTGAGCATGGGTCATATCATTATATCTACTTAAAACTAACTAACGATTACAGGGAAGTAACAGAAAAATCATTAATTTACTAGAAATAAGAAATACAGAGCAGATTCTTGCGCATCCTGTATTGTATATCGCCCACACATAAAAGTATACCTACGAATTTCCGGTTAATGAACACATTCAACATATGTTTAATCTGGTGCATCAAACGCTTCTTTCATATCTCTCCTCGCACCCTTACTTTCCTCAAACATCCACTCTGTATATAGCTCATCTTCACAAACACCTCCCCATGGAGTCAGTCGCCAGACTCAACCCTGTGTCTATGGGCCAACCCTATAAGCAGCATAAATAAAGAAACAAAACAACAACGTGCTATGTCTACAAAAGCAGCATAAATCAAAAGACAACGCACCAAACACGACAAAATGAGCCACTCGTCTTCAACAAATACGCGTAGACCCTCTTAGTGCACTCCATTACACAAACAGCTTCAAAGCATCTTAAACGCCCGAATCACTATTTATTGCAAATCACGGAACGAATATATGCAGAATAATTTGCTCACAACAGACCTCTCTGCCTGCAAAACGCCGGACAGACAAGGGAAGCGATCTTGGTTTTCCAAGCTAGACAACCGTCAAGGGAGGTAAGGGTAGCTTTGATGTTGGCGGGGGCATGTTCTACTGTCTCTTCCAAATAAACAAGTGCCTAGTGGCAGTTACAACCATGGCATCGAGCAGATGGATGTTAAGATTCTAGAGAAGAAAAAAAAATTGAATCTTACATTAGCAGCAAAAAATAAAAATAAATAAAATCATGCCCAAAGGAATGTCGTAAGTGCTCTCTAACTGTCGATTTTGTAAGCGTTTCAGTTTTAGAGGTGGCAGTAAACTGCAATGAAATGTTGTTCTCTGCTTTTCTTATATTTTACCTACTGGGTTTCTACGACTACACCAAAAAAATAATTCGGTGTACATGGTTAAAATAATGTAAAAATCTCAAATTAAAAATAGAAAACTGTTAACATTTAAACGAGGTGTTTGCGAAGTGGTCTGCACGGTGCCAATGACCTTGCACAAGCATGAGAACTAAAATTAGAAATCTGGCGGAACTGAGACAGTCTACAATTTGGCAGGAGTGGGTGGCAAACACGTCGCAAGGTCTAAGATTTGCAGGAAATGCCAAATCAGAGACGTCACAATCTATAGGTAAGTTAAAGTGCTTCGCAACAGTGACTGAAACCGCAACAAAGGCACATTATCTCGACACGGAGACAATAGAAGTAATAAACATAAATATGTCACTGATATATCCAATATGTCTCTAACTAAACAATGAGTTATGTCCTTAAACATACTACTGAGTTACCAAATAAGTCCCTACATAAAAAATAAGTCACTAAATATGTTACTAAAATTTACACTGAGTTACAAAACATGTCCTTAAAGGGAGAAAAACAGAACAAGGAGAGAAAGAAAACAAGAGGGAGAGAAAGAGAAACAGAGGGAGAGAGGAAAGAGCTTGAGGGCTGGAAGAAAGACGAGGAATATCACACACTTGAAATCACACTATCGTACGTCTACTGTTTAATTCCTGCAAGTCAGCAAAGTTTTCAGTGATCTATTGTGAACATTAATAATTTAAACCATCATAATTTCGTTAACTAATAACTCAGAACGTGTCAACTGTAGCTATTGGCACTTTTAAAGCGCCGTGTGTTTGCGGTAGGTCGGATAGGGCGGGTGCAACACATAACGGGAGGAAGAAAACGGACCTCATATGAAGAATTAAGGAGACTCGTTTCCGAACTGAAGGTATAAGTGCATGCGGACGCACATTTGTGTCACTTCTGAATGAATACATTAAATCCACAGCAGGCTGCCTTCGGCGCAGCTATTTTTGATATTATGATTTGCGAGAAAAAAGATTTTTTAAATTACTTTTGACGTGAATCTTCACTCTCCTGCGCCCATTATTTGCAATTTACGGGAAACCTTGTTTGTGGCAATAAAGTTCAGTTTTGGTTTTCAAACTGTACACGGAGATAGTTTAAATCCGATAACGTGTCCCTACTGCTTGTCCAATCAACGGAATTGTCTGTCAATGTAAGGTAAGAGTGGAAGGAAAATATAACGTTTTTTTAAATGTGGTTCCATTTAAAAATGCAAAAGGACGGTTCATCCAAAAGTGGGCGGGTTGGGTGGGCGGGGAGAGAGTGGGGATCGTAGGAGACAGGAAGGATAGAGAAAGAGATAATCGAGAAAATGTGAGAGAAAATGGAAACAAGAACGAGCGAAAGTAAAGCTCGAAAGAAAAAGACTGAAGAACAGATAAAATGCGCGCGAGAAAGAGAGAGAATTAGACAGTACTGAAGAATAAGAAAGCGAGAAAGAAAAGTAGCGAGTGAGCAAGTAAACAAAGAAAGAAAGAGGGGCAAGTGAGTGAGAAAGATTTTTTTTTTAAATATCAAACATGCAGAGAGAAATATGGCAGGAAACAAGTGAGAAAGTCGGCAAGCGAGCGAGAAAGAGGCAGGTAGAGAAGGAAAGAGAGAGAAAGTGTGAGAAAGAAAGAGACAGTAAAGAAGGAGAGAGAGTGAGGGAAAGAAAGAGACAGGTAGAGAAGGAAAGAGAGAGAAAGTGTGAGAAAGCGACAGTAAAGAAGGAAAGAGAGAGAAAGTGAGAGAAAGAAAGAGACAGGTAGAGAAGGAAAGAGAGAGAGAAAGAAAGAGACAGGTAGAGGGGAAGAGAGAGAAAGAAAGAGACAGGTAGAGAAGGAAAGAGAGAGAAAGAGACAGTAAAAGAGAGAAAGTGAGAGAAAGAAAGAGACAGGTGGAGAAGAAAAGAGACAACATGGGAGAGAAGGTGGGGTGGGGTAGCAGAGCAAGAAATGGAGAGAATGCGCGAGAAGATTCTGAGAGGAGTATTGTGACGCCCTGAATTAAATCACCAAATGAAATTCCAGATGCATAAGCATTCTGATCATGGTTCAATTCTAATCATAGATGGCTAATTGACATCCAAAATGTACCTTAAATTTGACAATTATTACTGAAATAAAAATTAACGTCATCGTTTATTGGGCAGACGTTGAAGTAATAAACATAATCATGGGGTTTCTTTTTGCAGTATAAAAATAGAAATATAACAGCTGTTTGATGAGCAAATTTAGTCATCTGGTGGGCAAACTGAATTGTCAATTATTTAATTTGTGCAACTGTGGTCATAATTTATGTGATGGGCAGGTATCAGGTTTTTATGGGGGAAATGCAGGTAACAGTTGAAAAGTAGATATCAGTGAAGAGACAATATTCGTCAGGAAAACACAGGCATCAACTGTTAATTACCAGGTATAGTTATCTGTGACAGAAAGGGAACAGGACAAATTTGTTAATGATACTTATATGTGAGTAAAATAGACATAATGATCCAATACAACATTGTGTTACCACTCATAATATTTGGAGCATTTCAAAGAATGATTTATTCCAGATAGCTGACTGTTCTTGTTGTCATTTATAGTAGTAAGTTCTAAAAACATTTTTTAAACTGTACAAAGAAGCACGAATTCTTTAAAACTGTCAGTCCTAATTGTCCATTGTAAGATAGCAAGTTCTACTATATAACAAGTAGCTAAAACGCATACTATGGCCGACAATGCAGCTCAAACATATTCTATAACAAGTAGCTAAAACACATACTATGGCAGACAATGCAGCTCAAACATATTCTATAACTAGTAGCTAAAACGCATACTATGGCAGACAATGCAGCTCAAACATATTCTATAACTAGTAGCTAAAACGCATACTATGGCAGACAATGCAGCTCAAACATATTCTATAACTAGTAGCTAAAACACATACTATGGCAGACAATGCAGCTCAAACATACTCTATAACTAGTAGCTAAAATGCATACTATGGCAGACAATGCAGCTCAAACATATTCTATAACTAGTAGCTAAAACACATACCATGGCAGACAATGCAGCTCAAATATATTCTATAACTAGTAGCTAAAATACATACTATGGCAGACAATGCAGCTAAAGCACCAACTATGGTAAATAACTGAGATTAAAAAAAAAAACAACCTAAAACACAAAGCGTGGCAAACAATGCAGCAATATCAGGTACTTTAGCAGTCAAAGCATCTGAAACCGCAACTCGAACAGACAAAATAGATATTTTAAATAGCGACATATGGACAGACAAAGCAGATAACAAAACCCCTCTTGATTACTACAGCACATCAAATAGACATTAACTAACTAACGAACAAATAACAATAGCAGCAACATAATCCAGTGGTAGCATTATCCTAAGCTGGTAAACCATTTAGCAATCACTTCGGGCAGGAAATTCTGGTCCACTTTTGTTACAGATTAAGCAGGCAGAGAAATAGAGATAAGACCTTTAAGATCGCAGAGGATAGTTAAGTATGCTGTCACTGAGCCGGGTGGGATGATAAACAGAAGTAGTAGGAAGTGGTACAATCTTCATTTATCGACATGAATGCATCGCCTACCCCGTTTTCTAAACTTACGGGACAGGAAGAGAGCTGGTGGAAAGGTTTGGGACTAAAAGTGTGCTGTGAAGCAGATTCATACGATTCTGTTCATTCGCCCCTGTTGAGGGAGTGTGGCGAGTTCAAATTACCAAGGGCGATAACCCGTCGAAGTGCCGCATTCAGTGCAAGACATGCCACCTTTTGTTTATCACAGAAGCATGTCTGCTCAACTACTCTCAGTGCTGCTACACTCTGCAAGTGAACGGATGGATCACATTTAAGAATTTATTTATTTATTTTAGCCATCACGCCGTAGCCAATGCCAACGCTGGACATAATGCAGTCCGCAATTACGCAGGACTGACACACAGCGCTGTCGTGCATGAGTGCCAATTTATAAGACTGAAATTATCCGTAATAGACAGAAGGGTGCCAAGGAATGCAAAATACCTATAATGTGTCGTGAGGACAAGATTAGAAGAAATCTTTATATAAAAAAAATTCCAGGTATTCTGTTGTCGTCTGAAACAAAGCGTCTCTTTGCAAATGAAACCAGAATAGCATAATTACCAAGACTAAGCGTTAAAATAGCAATGTATTGTACAAATTAAACCAGAATAACATAGTTACCAAGACTAAACGTTAAAATAGCAATGTACTGTACAAATTAAACCAGAATAACATAGTTACCAAGACTAAACGTTAAAATAGCAATGTACTGTACAAATTAAACCAGAATAGCATAGTTACCAAGACTAAACGTTAAAATAGCAATGTATTGAACAAATGACAGTCACCCAACGGTCAAAGACCAGAAAAGTTCCTGAGTTTAAACTCTTAAATGCTAATGTATTGTAGAACTGTCAGCCAACGGTAAGTGGCTAGGACTTTTAACGTGGTAATGACTAAAATAAACGCCTATCGTAGGGTTGACACTCACGATTAAAGGACTAAAATAAACGCCTGTATTAAGAACTGACACTCACGATTAATGACTAAAGATTAAACCTATCACACGCCGCTCGTAGAGATGACACTCACGATTAATGACTAAACTAAACGCCTCTCGTAGAACTTACACTCACGATGAATGACTAAACTCCTCTCGTAGAACTGACACTCACGATTAATGACTAAAGACTTAAACATACTATGCACATGTTCCGTAGAATGTAATGACTGTGATGGACAGCTGCAATGGATTATCGACTTTTTTTTAGGTGTGTACATTACAGAACTTGCTAGCTTACAATGGACAATTAGGACTGACAGTTTTAAGGAATTCGTGCTTCTTTGTACAGTTAAAAATGCTTTTAGAACTTACTACCATAAATGACAACGAGAACAATTCAGCTATCTGGAATAAATGATTCTTTGACAATAAAGTCTTGTAGAACCCAGATAACTAAGACCAACAAGTCTAACGAATGTACGATTCATTCTACAATAAAATGTTGTAGGCTTACTTAGAGCGAGCAAGTAAGACTGACAGCTACGAGAAGTAAGGAATTTACTGTTTAGTTACCGAACTGATAACAGACAAGAAAAACTGACAAGTGACAACTGAAAAAAAAAAATCCCTGACAGTTATTTCAAGAGGATTGAAAAGAGTTGTGCAACGGACTAGCTTGAAACTACGTTTCCTTCTGAAAAGGTTGGGGTGAATTCAGCATAATAATCAGTAACAATCTCAACAAATTTCATCATTTATCAAAAGCAAGATTAAAAGTATTTCCTTGATTTTAAATTAATTCTTTTTGTACTCATTAATATAAGCTATTTATTTATGTTTTTGTACTCATTAATATAAGCTATTTATTATGTTTTTGTACTCATTAATATAAGCTATTTATTATGTTTTAATTAAAAGAAGGAATTGATAGCTATGAAATTACTCTGAATTTAAGTCCACGCGCACGTGAGACGGCGTGGGGTTCGTCTTTCATAACACTCTCGTGACTAATTATAAACATAGTCAGCACTTTTATGCAGCAGTGCTAAAGACAGTAAACGGTAATCTTTCATCAATGAAACAACCTGTCAAGAAAATAGCTGAAGTGGAGAGAGACTGATCGCTTTCTTTCCAGGAAAAGCAACCAAGTCTTCAGTCTTCCTTCGTGTATATACTGTACAATGAAACACTTGATCACTCAATTTTTGCCATCTCAGGCAATACGTGATCACCCAATTTTTGCCACCTCAGACAACTGCGTGCCCAGACAAATGCACGTTATGGTTAGGGTTAGGTTTAGAACGTGATTTCGTCATCGCGCTTTTGTCCATTGCGTTTTTGTCGGCGCATATTTGTCAGTGAACTGTAGAGATTTATCCTGAATATCATATGTGCTATCAAGCACATCAGGAGGAAGGTTCTCAGTTTCATGTGTGTTTACTCAACACATCATGAAGAATGTTCACAGAGATGTTTGTGAATTCTGAAGACCAAACAACAAATCTCCGCCATATTAGCTCTCTAACGAAATTCACGGGAAACAACTTAGAGCAACACGATTTACTGATAAGCTGATAACAAAGCTGGATGCACACACCAGCGAATTCGAGTACAGCAGTCACTGTAGTGTGAAGTAACAAACAAAAAGGCTTGCTCATACGCTAATGATTGACTTTATGACCAGACTCGAGTTATGTTCAAATTCAAAGTGATTAGAAAGGAGTACTTCTTCAACAAAGAAATTTCCCGACCATCCCCACTGGATGAATTTGATATGAACAAGTGTGAAACTATTATTCAGAATAAAACTACTCATCCAGTTGAAATTGGTTTGGATTGCATCAGCAATTTTCTAGCATTTTACTCCAACTCTAACCCTTACAAAAATACCATCATAAGGAGTGCACAATTGTCACTCTGACAATTTAACAATTTATATAACAATTAAGTCTAGATATAGGGATAGCCGGATAGGCAAATGTACTCGACCACAGTAACCATGCTCTCTTATGTTATTTCTTAAAGAATACAATTATGATTGATGCATAGACCACCCGTGTTAGCGTGACTCAGTTATATGCTATAAGCTGGTGTCAGTCACATGTACTTACTTACTAGCCTGACTGGTGTATGTATCAGGGCCACGAGCTATCTTCTAAAACTATCTTCTATTCTACATTATCTATCATTCATCTTTCTAACAGGTGTGGCCAGGCAGGTGTGTTTTGGGGATTAGCCTAAGGTTACGGGCGGTATAGATGGTGGAGAATTAACATCCTGCCCACCTCCCAGGAAAACGTCACAAAGCTTTGGGAAGGACTAGGTGATGAACATACAATGGGTTTGGGCTTGTATAAAAAGTTGGAATAAGATGGGAACCAGTTGGATGGGATGCCTATTTTTAAAAAGGTGTTTGGCCCCTGCCGGCATATGCTGCCAAATAGTCTCCCTTTTCGTTAAGAATGATAAAAGTTGCGTTTTCGTAGGTACATGTATATTTTTTGACACCACTCCAAAGATTAATTAAAATGATGACGTCGGTATATTAGCCATAAATATTGACGCTATCATAAACAAAGCAATTCAAATACATCTTTTGACACAACTCCAAAGATTAATTAAAATGATGACGTCGGTATATTAGCCATAAATATTGACTCTATCATAAACAAAGCAATTCAAATACATCTCTTGACACCACTCCAAAGATTAATTAAATGATGACGTCGGTATATTAGCCATAAATATTGACGCTATCATAAACAAAGCAATTCAAATACATCTCTTGACACCACTCCAAAGATTAATTAAATGATGACGTCGGTATATTAGCCATAAATATTGACGCTATCAAAAACAAAGCAATTCAAATACATCTCTTGACACCACTCCAAAGATTAAATGATGACGTCGGTGATGGAATACTTTAAGCTTGGTGTGAAAAATTCACCAGTTATGTGTGTGTGTGGGTTGGTGTGAGTGTGGGTGTATGCCAAAACCATACTGTAGTGGATTGATTCAGAGAATTTATGGACCGTGGTTAAAAAGCATCCGGCGTACAGAAAGTAAGAAAACGGTTTCACAGCTTAAGTGACTCAATTCACTTTCGAGTGGGTGAGAGATGCGAGGTGTGTGTGTGTGGGTAGAGGGGGGGGGGCTAACTTTCCACTTTCCGTTCTCTCTTGCATGAAGGACTTGCTTTGAAGAATATGATCTCTGAGCCAATAGGGCTGAAAATCTGCTTACACTCAGGCCTTTGGTTATTACTCTTACCAAGTGGGAGGGGTAACAGCCTCTACAGGTTAACCTGTGTTCAGCTCACCACGCCCTCTACTGGGGATGGCCGTACGTTCTTGCTAAAGGCTGCTACATGGTGTGCTACATCTCAGCCTTCAGTAGAACTGATACAAACATGCCCTTTCACACAAGGAAACTGATAGAGGGGTCGGGTTTGAGAAGCTGAAGGAGAAACGAGCGATGAGGATAAGTTCCCTATTTGAAATAATTAACGGTAGAAAGTGTCAACCTGGTCAGAGCTCTTTACTATTTACACTCAGTAGCTTCCGTCTGCAAAAAAATGTCCGACAATAACAGCAGTCTTCACCAATGAGTTAGACCGGCTGTCTTCGTGCCACTGTTACAATAGCACCACCTTTTCTTTCGCAAAACGCCACGTCATGGACACTGGTCTACTGAGCTCACGTCATGGACACTGGTCTACTGCGCTCATTGACAGTATAAACGTTCTCCGGACGATTAAATTTGGATTATATTAAGCGCCGTAAGGTGACAATTACCCCCAAACTGGGTAACCAGTAATGCTAGGCACCATATCTAACCAAATAACAGTCCGTAACGAGGACGCGGGCTACAACAAAAATCAATGCGTGTTTAGTACAAATTACAGGCGTGGTTAGTAGAACAAAACAATTGTAGTCTTGTGTAAGAGACTAGAGATAGAGATGTATAGTCCGCATTAGCCAGTTCATTATATCAATGTCCCCCCGGGAGAAAGCCGTCATTATAGCTTAGATGCAAACCGGTCGTAAAGGAAATTCCATCTCCTGTCATCATCGTAATTCAGCAATCTTGCCATGGTGCACATGCTTTTGGGTGGTGGTGGTGTAGAAATAGTGGGGATCTGGGTAAGCCTCTCACATAAGTCATACACAGTCTAATAGTTTTCGCTTTTTAGGAATACTGAGATAAGACTGTCGGCTTTATTTACAGTGTGTTAACTAACACTTTATGGTGATAACTGTTACGGCAAAATTTTGTGAACTCTCTTGCATGAGATAAGCTGTATATAATTTTGTTTGCATGCTTTGATTTGCAACTGCAAACGGACCTTTAACGTCTTTGCTTACACCACATTTTCATTTCGTTTTTAACACTGAAGTTATATACTCCTTGAACAGTGAGCAGAACACACAAGACACCAGTTATACATTTCTTGAACAATGGCCGAACGCCTAAGATATATCATACTATCTTAATAGTGAGCCTAACAATTAAGATATCTCAAATTATGTACCTGAATAGTGACATTAACACTTCAGACTGTTTATTAACTGCCTGGAAATTGAGCACAAGACAAGAACTATTCAGTAAAAGAAGCCTGAATAGTCAGTGAAAGCAAGACACAGGACATAAAGACATAGCAAGACACGGGACATGAAGATATAGCAAGACAAAGGACATGAAGACATAACAAGACATAGGACATGAAGGCATAGCAAGACATAGGCATGAAGACAGAGCAAGACACAGGACATGATAGAGCAATATATAGGACAAGAGGACATAGCAAGACACAGGACATGAGGACATAGCAAGACACAGGACAAGAGGACATAGCAAGACACAGGACATGAGGACATAGCAAGGGAAAGGACATGAGGACATAGCAAGGCAAAGGACATGAGGACATAGCAAGACACAGGACAAGAGGACATAGCAAGACACAGGACAAGAGGACATAGCAAGACACAGGACATGAGGACATAGCAAGGCAAAGGACATGAGGACATAGCAAGGCAAAGGACATGAGAACACAGCAAGGGAAAGGACATGAGGACATAGCAAGGCAAAGGACGTGAGGACATAGCAAGGCAAAGGACATGATGACATAGCAAGGCAAAGGACATGAGGACATAGCAAGGGAAAGGACATGAGGACATAGCAAGACAAAGGACATGAGGACATAGCAAGGGAAAGGACATGAGGACATAGCAAGGCAAAGGACATGAGGACATAGCAAGGCAAAGGACATGAGGATATAGCAAGACACAGGACAAATCTTACTAGATGCCTAAACAGTGAGCTAAGACTTAACTACGTAAGACACCTCTTACTAACGACCTGAACACTAAGCCTGTGGCTTTTGTTTCGGTACAAAACTGAAATAGCAGTATAATGCAGTCATTTTTTTTAAAAGTGCGTTGTTTTTTTCTAAGGGTGTTAAAATATTTTCTGTGCAACAATA
The DNA here is from genome assembly GCA_028829895.1 of Sinotaia quadrata. Taxonomy (NCBI): domain Eukaryota; kingdom Metazoa; phylum Mollusca; class Gastropoda; order Architaenioglossa; family Viviparidae; genus Sinotaia; species Sinotaia quadrata. The sequence continues at coordinate 20,559,651 of CM054182.1, forward strand.
TTATCTGCATTATTTCATTTCAAGTTAAATAGGTTAGAATTTGTCAGATTCAACATTTTAATAAATACATGATATACATGCTTCGGTTTGTAAACTGAAATGTATAAGCAAAATGCGCTGTAATTTATTGTACTTTATTACGGTGAACTGCTTCAACAAGTGGTTGTCATAGCGATATTTATAGAAATTAAATGTTTGAATAAAAGGTGGAAAGTGCTTCAAGACACTGTGATGCTTTTTGGTTGTGTTGATATAACCAAAATGTTTCATGATAATGGCACTCTTTAGTTACGATGATATAACCAAAATGTTTCATGATAATGGCACTCTTTAGTTACGATGATATAACCAAAATGTTTCATGATAATGGCACTCTTTAGTTAAGATGATATAACCAAAATGTTTCATGATAATGGCACTCTTTAGTTACGATGATATAACCAAAATGTTTCATGATAATGGCACTCTTTAGTTAAGATGATGCAACCGAAATGTTTGAAGAATACGCGAGGTGTTTTGTTTAAATGGTTTACAAAGACACATTTAAAAGTTTGAACAAAATGCACTAACTATGCTTGAGTTTGTAAGCCGAAATCCCGCCCCTTTCCCCCTTCCCCCGCACACTGAAAATACTCTGGCTATGTTCAGAGTGCCGCAATGTTCGGAGATAATGCACGGTTTTGGTTAAAGTTATTTAGTAACAAAAAGTATATGGCAAAGTTTATAAATGTGAAATTTGGGGGGAAATTCGTTGTCATGGATGAAATATTTTTAAAGGAAAAACGTCTGACAGAAATGAGCTGTCAATGATTATAAACCAAAATATTGGAATAAAATTCTGTTTCCTAAGTTTATAAAGCGGAAATATTTGAGTAAATTGCGCTGTTATGCTAAATAAATATTGCCGAAACTTATGAATACAATACACTGTTTAGCCAGGTTTATAAAGTCCAAATTTATTAATGATATGCATTGTTTTGTTAAGCTAAAAGCCGAACATCTAAACAAACTGCACTATTGCACTATTGCACTAGTTAATTTTATAATATGGAAAACTTTGAACAAAATACTCTTTGACTAAATTTAGAACGACGAAATACTTATAATAAAATGCGTTAAAGATAAAATACAGGTATAATAAGAAAATTTTAAAACCAGAATGTCTTAATGAAATGCGCTGTCTATTGCTAAGATCAGAATGCCGAAATGTTTGAACGAAATGAGTGATGGGTAAAAGTTGATACAGCCGCCATGTTTGAGCCAAATGCGCTGTCTACGGCGTAAGTGCATAAAGCCGATATGTTTGAGCCAAATGCATTGTCCTTTAACTCCACTTAATTCCCCGCGTGTGAAAACCGTTAGTTGCAGCCAGGGACAAGACGTGCACGAGGGGAAAGAAGCGGCTTGTCTCCTGATGCTACAGCAACGGTGGCCCCGAGTGATGATGCAGTTTCCAAGCACGCCGCAGCTACTTCCACCTCCATGCAGCCAGCGCTATGCTGCTGCCGTCTGGACTGGAACAGCATCTGGTTTACCAGCACTTCATCTCGCCGTGCCGCTGTGTACGAAAGACCGAGAGAGTAAAATGGCAACAGACACTGAGTCAACTCGGAGATCGGGGTACTAGAGGCACTGGGACAAGCACGCGCTTGCTTGCATAATCACAAATTGCCTCGTGTTGAGGTTTTGTTCGGCTATTTTGTTTTGGTCCCACCCCCACCCCAGCTGATAGGTTTGGGAATTAGTTTGAATTTTGTTTTTGTTTCTGGCGCTTTAAGAAACAGTTGCATAGTGTGACTTAAATAGATTAAACATTGACCAAACCATATTTGTTCACTTAAAAAGTGCGTTAGAAAACAGGAACTAAAACTGAGGATTTGTGTGCTTGTGTGTGTGCGCGCACGCGCGTTATCGAAAAACACTCTGAAAAGAAACAAGGGCAAAGTGATTTTAAACTGACATTGAGAAGAAGAAAACGCGATGGATGAATAATTCTGGCGAAATAACAGGAATTAGACGTTGATTTGCGACAAGAAAAGGAAAGGATACATGACGATTTAAGGTGCCGACAGTACGTAACTCAGAAGGAGCGTGTTTTTATTATGCAGGTCGTCTTGACTGACTCCTTCCGATGATCTCGTACCCGTAACTCAAGCCGGGTAATAGAGGTTTGTGTTTGTGTACGGTAACAAAACTGGAGTGTGTGCAAGTGTTAACACCAGATCTGGAATCTGAGGATTAAAAAAAGAAGAAGGGATTTTTTTTGTTTGTCAGTCGTGATGGGTATTGCAGGTAAGAGTTCTTTTTTCTTTCCATTCTAACGTAAACAAACGATTTTCTCTCTCCGATGTCTGTTACGTAAGATGCCTATAGATGACGTCAGAAGAATGCATACAATGATTGACGTGAGGGTTCTTTTCTCTCCATCCAAACACGTAAACAACATACCTTTCTCTGTGCGATGCCTGTTACATAAGATGCCTATAGGTGACGTCAGAAGCAAACAAACGCAGTGATCTAACTGTTACTTTCTTTCCAACCTAACATATAAATAGGAAATCTTATTATGAAAAGTTTATGTTAGTACTTCTGAAATGACAGAATATATTCGAGTATGCCAAAATGGAAAACTCAACACTAATACATTTATTACTGGGGTAGGATGGGTGGGACGGGAGGAAGCTGGAAAGGAAATGGGAAACTGTTATCATTTAGTTCAAGACTGAAATGTGGAAAGACAATTAATTATACGTCGATAAAAAAAAAAGTAAGAAACATTTTCTTGCTTTATTCCTGCCAGTCTATTAATAAATCAAGAAAGCCATCAAACAAACTAGTAATAATCCTATAATTAGGTTAGGGAGCTTCACTATCAATCACAGCATAACATGCTGAAGCAACCATTCATGCAAATGTCGAGAAACTGCACAAGAAATGACGTGTTTCCATTAGCATCATGAAATAAAACTAGCACTGAAGTCAAGACTGGAGCGCACCTTTCTGTTGTATCCCTGTCGGTAACACAGCAAATAGAACAAGCAATAAGCAAACTCTAGAAGACTGATATCCAAACACACAACTCAGGCCTCAACAGGAAGAGCTACATTAATATTGATCTGGTCAACCAATTTTCACTCGCAATCAAAAGAGTGTTTATGTTTGTGCTTTGGTTTCTTGTTATTTTCGTCACGTTTGCTATAAGGCACTAAGGTTAGGCTCGACGTCTTAATGCAGCATACATTTCGCCGAGCCAAAGGCCTGATGCTCTGTAGCTGGGTACAGATTGAATGAAGTTTAGTTTTGTTGCCATTTTTTTTTCCTCAAGCAAATATACTGCTTTGGAACTAACCCAACCTTTCACATACGTCATTTCTATAGAAATAATAGGTTCCATTAAAAGTAAATGCATCATAATGATATATAGAAGCACGGGTACCTATAGAAACAATGATATAATAAAAAAAAAAAGCTATGATATATATGGAAAATAAAACCATCATAATGATATGTACAAGCACATGTCCCTATAAAAGCAATACGTCACAATGGTATATACAAGAATGGGTCCATATCGAAAACAAATACACCCAATTTTATATTACCCATTTTATCTGTGGTGTGTTACAGCGTGGTTACAATTAATTTTAGCAAATGTGCTAACTGAGCCCATTTCACTTCAGGCGCGTTACAGCAAGGTTAAAAGTAATGTAAGCCCATTTCACTTCAGTTGTGTTACAGCAAGGTTAAAAGTCATGCAAGCCCATTTCACTTCAGGTGTGTTACAGCAAGGTTAAAAGTCATGCAAGCCCATTTCACTTCAGGTGTGTTACAGCAAGGTTAAAAGTAATGTAAACCCATTTAACTTCAGGTGTGTTACAGCAAGGTTAAAAGTAATGTAAACCCATTTCACTTCAGGTGTGTTACGGCAAGGTTAAAAGTAATGTAAACCCATTTAACTGCAGGTGTTTACACCCCGTTTAAAACTCATTTAAACCAATTTCACTTCAGGTGTGTTAGAGTGCGGTTAAAACTCATTTAAGCCCGTTTTACTTCAATGTTATGGTAAAAAAAATAATCCATCCACTGTTGTCTCGGTGTGCAAACACTTTCTAAAAGTCTTCCACTCTCAGGGACCTGTTTGTTTATTCGTTCCTCCTCAGAGCTGTTTGCTCCGCCCGCGATATCAACGAATGCTGAAAGGGTGGTCGTTAAGCAGAAACAGATCAATCAATCGGAAGCTGAACGGTAGTCTCTCCAATTAATCTTTTTCATACATGCGCTTTGAAAAAAAAATCTCCTTTTTATTAATTTAACGAGGCTCTAGCAGGTTTGTAGAATGAGATCACTTTTCTTGCACACTATAACTGATTTAACACCCATTATTCTTGTACACTATAACTGATTTAACACCCATTAATTATTCTTGCACACTATATCAGATTTAACACCCATTATTCTTGCACACTATATCAGATTTAACACCCATTATATTATTCTTGCACACTATATCAGATTTAACACCCATTATATTATTCTTGCACAAGTAACACAATACAAAAGGTGTGGTTTAATAATTAATGACTGATACGTCGGATAAATACAGCACAAGTAACACTATACAAAAGGTGTGGTTTAATAATGACTGATACGTTAAAACGGATAAATACACTTAGTTAAGCAGATATTAAGTGTAAATAAGCAGAGATAAACTGTGTAGATAAGCACACATCAATGTGATTAAGCAGATATCAATGTGAGTATGTTAGCAGATATCAATGTGAGTATGTAAGCAGACATCAATGTGAGTATGTAAGCAGACATCAATGTATGTAAGCAGACATCAATGTGAGTATTAAGCAGATATCAATGTGTGTATCTAAGCAGACATTTATTGTTGGCTAAAAAAAACACAAATTTGTGTAGCTAAGCATACATCAATGTGAGTATGTAAGAAGACATCAATGTGAGTATGCAAGCAGATATCAATGTGAGTATGTAAGCAGATATCAATGTGAGTATGTAAGCAGATATCAATGTGAGTATGTAAACAGATATACATGTGTGTATCTAAGCAGACATAAATGTGTGTATCTAAGCAGACATTAATGGGGGTATCTAAGCTGACAAAAATGGGAATATCTAAGCTGACAAAAATGGGAATATCTAAGCTGACATTAATATGTGTAGCTAAGCATAAATGTGTGTAACTCAGCAGATATGTGCGCAGTTAAGCAGACACACATGTGTGTAGCTAAGCAGAATAAATGTGTATAGCTAAGCAAACATGCATGCATGTAAATAAACAGACATTAAAAAATGTGTATAGTTAAGCAACGTCGGAGATTTTGCTATGTAAACAAGGGCAGATAACTGTGCATAGCTTAACAAGGGCAAGTTAAGTGCGGATACCTTGAATATCTGTGTGAATAAAGAATGGCGAACACGGTGTAGTTCAATAGAAGGCAAAAATCTAGTTAGCCAAACAATGTCGGATGGTTTCAGTTACTTTCAACATATTACTGCACTAGTGGAAACAGATTCTGGAGAGTCAGTTTTAAGTATCAACATATTACTAGTAGAAACAAAGTCTGAAGAGTCAGTTTTAAGTATCAATTTTGAAATTCTGATTAAACAGTCTTCTTTGGCATTAGTATAGTACTAATCGATACATGCTATTAGCTATTCGTTGTACGAATAATACTGAGCAAATGACACGAAAGCGAGTTAGTGTTATCCATTCACCAATCACCCATCTATCCATACACCCATTCATCAACCCACCCACCAACCCATCTATCTATCTTTCTACTTATCTATGTATCTATCTTTATATTTATATCTATCTATCTATGTCGGTCTATCTATTATATATCCATCTATGCAGATATTTTAGTGTGTCCGTTGTTAATTATCACTGAGCATTAAGTAGCATGTAATGATATTTTAGTGTGTCCGTTGTTAATTATCACTAAGCATTAAGTAGCATTTAATGATATTTTAGTGTGTCCGTTGTTAATTATCACGGAGCATTAAGTAGCATTTAACGATGAACGTAAGTAGCGATGATGTCAAAGAGCTTTTGTCTCTTTAATCAATGTGTTACTGTCAATCATGTCAATGACTTAAATACATGTAACAGAGTATAGTAGCGATGAAACCTATCTCATATTCACTTAACAGTGCCATTGTCAATCATGTCAGTGAGCTTTAAATACACAGTTACTGTCACTCTTTGCAATCTGCACGCGTCGATGTAACATGCCAGTTACACGTGCGAATGCTTGCATGTTTTCATGACAATCAAATTCTATAAATAAATACGTGGACATGTGAATATAAACAGCAGACCCAAATAAAGTTTCTCGTGAATGCGCCAGGCCGTGAACAGATTCAACTCTGAGACCACGAATTTAAGTTTACTGTAACAGGATACCCGCCATGAAAAAATACAGTTTTGAGAAAATAGGCTTAAGTTTCATTGTAACAAGACACGCCATGAAAAAATACAGTTTTGAGAAAATAGGCTTAAGTTTCATTGTAACAAGACACGCCATGAAAAAATACAACTCTGAGACCACAGACTTAAGTTTCATTGTAACAAGACACGCCATACACATATACATCTTTGGGACATACGTAAGTGGCCGTTTTACTTTTTATTTATGAGTTTGTAATGTCACAAATTCCGACTATTATTATTGGCTGATTTTATGATGTTAGATATTCATTTTATGATCTCACAAATTTAAATTTATTATATCATATAATCATGAATAAATCGTAAAATGACACGCCAAGGAAATAAATTTGTGATATAGCAAAATTAATCAGTCCGACTAATCTGAAATTGTTATATCATACACGGACTTATTATATCCTAAGATCAAACAACCGAACAGTTTGGACAAGTCTTATAACAAAAATAAATCAATATACATATATATATATATTGATAGCGAAACTATTGCCCCCTGCAGCCCCAGCAGTGCTGGGGAACTTTCAGCAGAAGAGGCCCCTTTACCTTCAAAAAGAAATCGTACTTGAAATTTGAAAAATATGCATATGATCTAGTTTTTGCAGGGCGCACGATAAATTAATCCTCTATTTGAAGGTATGCTACTAATTGAAAGATATCAATCTTTATACCTTCAATGTGCGATATAAAAGAATCTTGAAATCATAAAATCAGCCAATGAGAACAGATTTAATTTGTGCTAGCAACGAATGAATGTGCCATACTATAACGTACATAGCAAGTGAAATTATTCCTTCTCTGTGTGTGGGTGCGTTTGTGTGAATGCCGCACAAATAGACCTTTATCATATTATACTTTTTCATCACTCTACTGAAACTGATGAGAATCAGCTTCATCTTGGCAAGTCTCTCCTGACAAGTCACGTCGCGAAAAGTCCGGCCGGCCGTAATTTAGGGACACTTAATGAAATTATCGTCTCAGCTTTCTATACTAGCGTGTGGTGTACTTTAATCTCTCGCCTCTCTCTATGCTGTCCACAGGAAACTCGTACGAACATCTAACTATAGTGTAATATATCACTAAAACAAACAACTACGACAACAAACACAAAAACAGTTCACTTTGCATGAGTTTACCATCCGAAACAAATTTGTATAGAATACCTAAGAGCGGTATAGTAATGCATATATCTACTTCTAAAACTCACTATCGTGTGCATATATCTACTTCTAAAACTCACTATCGTGTGCATATATCTACTTCTAAAACTCACTATCGTGTGCATATATCTACTTCTAAAACTCACTATCGTGTGCATATATCTACTTCTAAAACTCATTATCATATATCTACTTCTAAAACTCACTATCGTGTGCATATATCTACTTCTAAAACTCACTTATCGTGTGCATATATCTACTTCTAAAACTCACTATCGTGTGCATATATCTACTTCTAAAACTCACTATCGTGTGCATATATCTACTTCTAAAACTCACTATCGTGTGCATATATCTACTTCTAGAACTCACTATCGTGTGCATATATCTACTTCTAGAACTCACTATCGTGTGCATATATCTACTTCTAAAACTCACTATCGTGTACTTATTTCTACTTCTACAACACACTATCGTGTACTTATTTCTACTTCTACAACACACTATCGTGTACTTATTTCTACTTCTACAACACACTATCGTGTACTTATTTCTACTTCTACAACACACTATCGTGTACTTATTTCTACTTCTACAAAACACTATCATGTACTTATTATCCAACTCACTCACCAAACAACTCCTGACAACAGAGTAATAGATCATTCCAAGCATTTCTGGGGAAACAAATGTCCTCCACAAAATACTTAGGATCTTACAGTCAAATAATAGGGTAACCTAAACATATATACAGATATGTATATATATCTGTTGTGTTATATATTACCCAAACATACTTTTAAGGACATCTCTCAGGGTGTTACCATAGTGTAATGAAATATATCATACATTCGTTATCCATTACAAATTCAAAGAAGATTTATGTCTGTGGAATAATCAAAATCATACATTCGAAAAAACTCTTCAATATGGTGCATATATCGCAAAAACGAGCGTTCAAATATTTCATTATGGTGCATATATCGCAAAAACTAGCTTTCAAACATCTCATTATGGTGCATATATCAGAAATACTAGCTTTCAAACATCTCATTATGGTGCATATATCAGAAAAACGAGTTTTCAAATATCTCATTATGGTGCATATATCACAAAAACGAGCTTTCAAACATCTTATTCTTATGTAACATATCAGTCAGGCCAGCTAGTCGAAACACTTCTCTGAGTGTAATAAACCAATCAAACATACTCCTGAAAACTCAATGTACTGCCGTATGGAAACCAAACATACTTCTAAAAACGTCTCATTCTTCTGTAATACATTATCGGCCAAAGATTTTTCTGATTACTCTTAACGGTGGTTGAATAAATCGATCAAAGACACATCCAAGAATGTGTGATGTTTCATATTAGTCAATGAAACTGTTAAACATTTCGCTATAGTGAAAAAAGCACCAGCCAAATATAATTCTTAAAACACTGTACGGTGGTATGTCACAAACAAATATACTTCAGGAACATCTAGATGTGTCGTAATGCTTCAGTCAAAGATCACGTGGTGGTTTGAGAATGTCAAATCGTAAACCTGCTTTCGGTTCCCTTAATACTCCGTCAGTAATATCACGTGGTTCTATTACCAAAAAGATATTAAGTTGTAGTTGAGTGCGGAGAGAAAAAAAAAGCTTATGTGTGTAGTGACTGAAGAATTTAAAAATAATATCAGGCCTGACGTAACGAAACAGGGGAAATTAAAAATTAAAATTGCCGGACAAAAAGTGCCGAGATAGAGTTTTAATATTACAAAATCAATAAATGTATTACAGAACTTGAGAAGTTCTACTGCAAACTGTACATATAATGCTAAGTGTAATGTGAATAAAAAGTGAAAAATAAAAACGTGCACGATGGTCTGCAGTAAAATGTTCATACTCTTCAGGAAGTGCTTGATATAAATTATTACACAAGTTGTAATCTGTATACAGAAAGCGGTCCGCAACAACACACCTTAAAACCACAAGCAACCGCAGATGTAAATTGTACGAAGCAGATGTCACACGTGGAGAAGATTGGCTGGGATAAGAAACAAAAAAAAATTCAACAAAGAAAACTAAGAAATAAACAAACACTTCGATAAAAAGAAAAAAACACAACAACTGATGTTTTAATTTCAAACTGCAGTGTTAGCCGTCTACGGGGCTCGACCGCACGTACTTATTTCCTGCTGGTGATTGTCTGTGAAATGGGAGTCGTGCTGCCAAGAGCCTGCGTAAACAAAAGACACTGATTCTGGGTGGTTATTAACGGGATTAGAGACAACCAGTATAATAAGAATTTGTATTTATAGAAATTGACATAGATACGATCAAAGGAAAGCTAACATACATATACATAGGCGTCATATTACTGATATTAACAAATACATATTCACGCACATGCACGAACAAACTCGAACCTTAACTCGTTTTCTCCCTCTCTGTCTCTCTCAAACTCGACAGTTAAGGATTTAAAACGTTCAAAGACTGCATTTTCGGGGGAGGGTGGTCGCCACTCCCAATTCTTTGAATCTCTGCAGTTTCCTCATAGCCTCTCAGTATTATGCAACAGATGCAAAGAGTTCTATAGGTCAGGGCTACGCTACCTCTGGTGCTGGTTGAATTTCTTATTGATTATAGGACATCAGAAACAAAACAAAAACAGCCTTCAGAATAATGTATGTCTGACAAAGTATTCTCTCACGCTTAAAGGCTACATTTTACATAGTTCTCTCTCTCTCCTCTCTCTCTCTCTCTCTCTCTCTCTATATATATATATATATATATATATTGTAACTAATTTTGCGTACCCGGCAGCCCATCCATTCATCAATCTATCCATCCACCCGTCCAATCATTTGTGTATCTATCCTATAGTATAACATTTGTATGATTGTACCCAATCATCATATAGTATATATAATACATCCTGGAACATATGTCAAGCACATTCATTTAACGAGATCTTTTATACTCACACGCATAAACCCATACACGAACACAACCTTGATATACATTGTGATATAACATACCAAGATATGAAACGCCGACGACAGGAGAAGTGCTTGAGCATGATATGAACTGAAAAAAGTCTAAATATGCCTTTCCCCTTCCCTTCAGGGCACCCCTTTCCATCCCCGTATGTACTTTTGTGGTAGAAATCTATATCTATTTATATATATAAAACCTAGGCAGGATTTGATAAGCGGATATTTTCACGACTTTGCATAGTATGAACTTTTCACAGCAACCAGAAACTTCCTAATTAACCTGAAAATCGCGCCGTTTGGGTGCGAGAGAGAAAGACAGTAAAACAAGACAAGTATACCTTCCTCGTTTTCCATACTTTTAATTCCCTGTTGGCCCTGATACATTCACAAAACAAGGTCACGACTAAATAAAGCGCGAGTTGTTTGTCTTTTTTTTTAACTTTCATGATTTTTTTTTTATTTTATATTTTCCTCGAAGTTTACTTGAAGAGATTTGAGCCTGTCTGGTACTACACCAGCTGTGGGGAGTTCTCTTAAATGTGTAAATTGACAAGGCACACTCTCTCCAGAAAGGGTCGTATCTCAAAGTGGGTGTGGTGTTGGGTAAAATGTTTAACAGCTGACTAGGTGGCCAAATCAATTTAAATTTAAGAAAACAGCCTAAGGCAACAATCAGCATACTGGGTTGATGTTTCTAGTATAACTAATGTATCCTAGTATGATATTGCGTATCTTACAATTACAAAGGGTTTTGTGTCAAGCGATTGTTTACCGCCATACCTGAAAAAGTGAAAGACTTTATGGGAGCGGTGTTGTAATGCTATTGGTGTCGTATCTTACAACTCATATTTGCTGTCAGCTTTCATATCGAAAATCAGTTCGACAGGCCAACAACACCTGTAAATTTTCAAACGTCTGGAATGTAAAAATGTGCTGTGTGTATTCGTTTTAACTGGTGCATTGACCAATCAGTAGTCATCATCTTATCAGGCGTGTTGTCCAATCAGCATTCATTTTATTAGGTATACTGGTCAATCAGTATTCTTCTCACTCGATGCACTGGTCAATCAGTATTCTTCTCACTCGATGCATTGGTCAATCAGTATTCTTTTCCCTCGATGCATTGGTCAATCAGTATTCTTTTCACTCAATGCATTGGTCAATCAGTATTCTTTTCACTCGATGCACTGGACAATCAGTATTCTTCTCACTCGATGCATTGGTCAATCAGTATTCTTTTCACTCGATGCATTGGTCAATCAGTATTCTTTTCACTCAATGCATTGGTCAATCAGAATTCTTCTCACTCGATGCATTGGTCAATCAGTATTCGTCCTACAGGGTCAGTTAGTGACAAACATGCAAAATGCAAATGCAAAACACTGTGCAAAAGGAAACGAAATCCTAAACGTTGTGGACTAATTATGCATCGTGCATTATTGAACATTGTTTACTACTATTTAGTCAATCTTAACAATATGCCACATTAAGAAAACTAAGTAACCATTGTAATTTGTCTGCCAATTTAATTTTTTTGTGCTCACTTTCATTTCCACTATCTGCAAATTAAGCTATAAAATGTATCTCCCTATCCCCACCCCCACCAAAATAACATCAATTCAAGTTTTTGTTTAGACATGTTATTGATTACTAACGGAAGAGTTGACCAAAAACAGTTAAAATACACCCACGCACCACAATTACAACAACAAGAATCTTGCTCAATGCAATACTTCAATTAGAGAAAAGTAACAGTAAATGCTTATAGATAGTAAAGAATCAAAATTATCTTAAAGGTGATATAAGATGATTTAGGGCCTTGAAATCAGGCAGGCAAGAAGGATTAGGTATTACTCCTAAATAAATGCTGACATTAATCAATTAGAGAAAATAAGACGTTACAGATAAGATGGCATGACTGAAAATAAATGTAACTTTTAAGGATACATTGTAAGTATGAGTGACAGATAATAATCTACTACCCCAAAATCAGTGCAGCGGTCTGCGTTGGTAATGTACACACAAAACATACGCAACAGCGATAGTACAGAAATCGTATGAAGTAAATAAATGCTACCGCTAGAGAGGAAGAAGGTTGGCTACACGAAGACTACTTGTCGAGAAAAGTGCAATCATTAAAGGACTACAACGCACCACTCATGAGAAAATATCGGCGCTATGAGATAACGTTACTGGTGCGCACCTTTCAACGTGTCATTACGTGCGATTACTGATGACAGAAACAGATGAGCAATGTCTGAGGCCGCGACACTGGCAAGTGATGCTACTGGACACGCACAGCGTGTCTGTGCCGCTCAGGGTAATGCCGAGACTGGGGTCAACTCTGGAAACAGGAAGTGTCATGGCACTCAAACTATTGGCATCGGTACCGGAAAGAAGTGGAGCACAACCTCGCTGGCAACATGCCGACGATATACTAATCCACGATATCCGCTCTGGAACCTCAATGCACCTGGTGAAGATGTCGTGTGCAGATTAAAATACCGCGACATGGTGCAGTCACTAAAACCAGGTGCCCTTCAACAACACCCGCTACCCAGTGGCAATGACACACGCACAAACATAGACATACACACACAAATGCATATCATTCTAGGTCTTCAATCACATTCGGAGGGAATACATAACCGTTGTTAAAAAAAAATAAACAACAAAAAAACCTGAACACATTTAATATCTCAAAATACAGACAGAACTGCCGCAAGCACCATCAGCACAATTTTAAATAATACCTTATAATATATACAAATCCGCTGCGATCTCCAAGGTGCCTGCATGCATTGCATATCTCACGACAAGTGCTCGGAGTGCCTGCAAGTACTAGCCATACCCGCACCAGGTGGATTTTCTCACGCCGTGCTACGCTCGTAGAGATGCGAACGAAAGGCCATTTCTGCAAGCGCAGGAAAGTTTGTAATCGTGGAGGCAAAAGCCATTCTACACCGCCCAAACCTCTGTTGGATAATCAACGCAGAAAACTAATGGCCCTCCAGCTGCCATTTTTTCCCTGACCCCCGTCATATCAAGCCAACAAGTCTGCTTTCTAAAACACTCCCCGTCCGTCTCCTACCCACCCCTTTACCCTAGTACTAGCTTCCCCCCAATTCCAACCCCCTTCTATGCTGGCCCGTTCCCCTATTGAGGACACAAAGAAGTTTGGGTTGGGTGGGAGGGTGTATCAGGAAAAGAGAGAAAACAAAAGACAAGGTCCAGACACGCAATCCCTGGTCTTTAAGACGACTGAAGTAAACAAAGCAGGTACTGGAAAGACAAGGTCTAAATGCTTATCTACATTGCCCCAGCACGCCGATAGCCGTGCTCCCTAATGGAAATAAGAGCAAGGATCAATAGCAGTAAGAAAACAAATTCGCGCGCAGCTCTTCAGCGGAGTGGGTGCGCTCCTCAAAACCCGATGCACCTAATCAACACAAACCGCAGGCTAAAGGTACAAACACAGGTACCGCGCACGGGCGCCTGCGAAGATGAGATTGCTAACTTTCTAGAAAAGAGAATATGAAGAGAGAATTCGTACCATCAGACTACTCCCGTATAGGTCACAAAATATTCGGACTGGAACTCTGTCCCGTAGGTCTAGCCCTATTCAGATTATAGAACTGTTTGTCTCGTAGGCTCAACCATAACCGGATTATGGCAATCTGTCCCGTTATCCAAACTACAGTCAGCCATTAGGACTCTGTCTCGTAGATCAAACCATATTCGGACAATAGACCTCTGACCCTAGATCATATAACATTTGATCAAACAGAATTGTTCTTCTCATCAAATCATCGTATTCTGAAGACAGAACTCTGTCCTGTTGATCACAACATATTCCAACAATAAAACTCTGTTCCTACGTTTTATCTTCTTCGCTCGATAGGACCCCGTTCCCTACATTACAACAGAAGTACTGTAGGCTTACTTAAGAACGACTCGCAGATTTGACCCCTCATGTTATAGCTGTAAACAGTAAGTAAATGTAGTTAATCTTTTAAAATTCGATCACAACAGAATCGTGTTACATATATTCGGTCAACAATACACACCATTTCGAATAAAAGAAGTCCGCTCCACTGATCTATAATATTCGCAGAAATAAATTCCATCCCGTAGATCATGCTAATATTACTTTACTACTTCGTCCCGTAGATGAAACCGTAATTGTACTACGGAGCGTATTTCCATAGATCATGCCATGTCTTTTGAAAAACTGTTGAGAAATTTTTATTTCCTTTTTGTGTTTAGCAACAAAATGTCTATCCACCTGCTTCGAGAACGTTCTTCTACCTGTAATTAGCTTGCTCTTTCCTTAAGTGTAAGGGTTACGTGCGCTATAAACATCAGCCAGATACCGTGACCTTTACAGTGTTACTTGGATGAAAGAATCCATTGTCTCTATATTTATTTTCACGTGGATTCACTCACAGTGCAGAGTAAAGTGCTAAATGCACAGCATACATTCGGGACAAAGCGATATTACAAGCAATAACATACATTAGGTTACACAAAGCGATATTATAAACAATAACATATATTAGGTTACACAAAGCGATATTATAAACAATAACATATATTAGGTTACACAAAGCGATATTACAAGCAATAACATACATTCGGTTACACAAAGCGATATTACAAGCAATAACATACATTCGGTTACACAAAGCGATATTACAAGCAATAACATACATCCGGTTACACAAAGCGATATTACAAGCAATAACATACATTCGGCTCCACAAAGCGATATTACAAGCAATAACATACATTCGGTTACACAAAGCGATATTATAAACAATAACATATATTAGGTTACAAAGAGCAATAACAACATTTGTAAAATTATCTATATAACAATCATCATTTGGTGTATATTCGAAAATATTTAAAATCTACTGGGATTAAAAAAACAATTAAAATTAATATCATTTATAGTTTTAACAAATAATTATCTGACTTTCAAAAGAAAGAAGATATTTTAAAATCTGAGTAGCGACTTGCAGTAAACACTACTTGATTACAGAATGGCCATTATTTTATCATCGTTTTCCATTTGCAAAAACAATTATTATTTTAACATACAACATTTTGTCAGAAGTGATGAAGATAACAAGAGAAAAATAATAATCTGCATGTATGAAAGGGTTAAATTCATTAAACGGTTAGAATTTTACTTATTCAAGTAGCGACATTCACACAAGAGATGTACAATAACATTCATATTAGACCTCTTACAAATATACTAGAGAATAAATAATTATCTATGTAAAGGACACACCTGTGTCATTTTACAATTTAGACATCTTAGTTTCTCAGACAACAAAGTCATCTATGCAACAGATACAATGGTAAATAAAATTCAGAGCTCTTACCCACAAGACAACAATTATCTATACAAGAGACATAGCTGTGAAATGTGTCAATTGGTTTATTTCAAACAAAGTCACTCAGACAACAATGACATCTATACAAGAAACACAGCAGTAAAGTGTGCCACATAGAATGCAGACTTCATACAAAGTCACTCAAATAACAATGACATCTACGCACTCATAGAAATAAAAAAAGTGTCATTTTTTAGAAATCAATCTTCTTACAAAATCTCAATATTTCGAAGAAAACAAAATAGTAAGTTTCATTTTAAAAATAAGTTTCTGTTACAAACACACTGCGATATCTCAATATTAACAGTGGGTTAACGTCTTAGAAATAAAACTTATTACTAAATCACTGATGCAAGTCAATTTTAATAAAACAGAACAGCGATTTTGCCAGTTAGAAATCAAACTTGTTTAAAAATCACTGAGACATATCAATATTAAATAGAAAACAGAACAATGAGTTGTCACTTTGGAAATCAAACTTTGAGACACATCTCAAAATTAATAGAAAATAGAACTATCAGTTTAGATTTCACAGTTCGTGCATCTGAAAGTTATTTTTACTTCGCAAATTCAGTACTTGTAAAAATTAAAGATAATTACATATCAAACAGTCACCTTGATGTACATCAATTTTACTTTAAAATTCATCAGACGCACTGCTGTCACGAATGATGAACTGGCATTTATGGAGAATCTTTTGATTACCGGCATTCCATCTATAACTCAGATTACTTCTGTAATGAATGATTAATGCCTGCCTGCAAAACTCTTGATTATTTTACAAAAGCAATAAAAACGAGTTGCTAACTACATACATAAATAATACGAGCTTGCTGAAATCATTTACATGCAGCTCTCTTGCCCACGTCTCTTGTTCTTCCATTCATCCTCCTACTTTCTATACACACCAGGGAACGTATGATCTGTACACGAGTAGGTCACACACGTAGTCATACACACACACACAGAGACGCACGCACACGCACGCACACACGCACACACATACTCAAGAAAATGGTAATGTTCACCAAGTTTCTGAATGAAATGTGCTCTGCAACGTCACCACACACGTACATGAAAGAAATTTGGGAAAGTAATTTACTTAAGAACATGAATGGCACCAGTTAATATGTGCGGTGGGGTGAGGTCGGAAAAGGCGGGGCTGGGAAGGAAAGGAGAGGGAGGGGGGAACGGCTGCATTCCTTTTAACGTGTTACGCTACAAAGAACAAAGCACGTTCTCGGTCACTTTCATTTCCAAGATGGCGAATGTTTAGCTCAGTGAAAAGTAGTGTGCTCTCGGTCACTTTCATTTCTAAGATGGCGAATGTTTAGCTCAGTGAAAAGTAGTGTGCTCTGGGTCACTTTCGATAAAATGTTGCGAATGTGCGACTCATGTACAATATGCATGTTGTCGGATATCTTCCTTCAGAAATTGTCTATATTTGATTCGTTCAGACGATTTTAAATGGGACACCATCAGTCAGGAGTTCCGTATGTCTGGTTGGAATACAGTAATGTACAACAGACCGCACATCGCGAAAAAGGAATTTGGGCTAAAGCAAACGCACCAGTTCGTTTTTAGTACAAATGAATGTCTAATTACTGCAAGAATGGCATAGTGTTAAGTATATTTTATTCCAAAAAGAATAATGCCTTCGATAATTACATAGAGAGTGTTCAATTCGTAATGCCTTCGATAATTACATAGAGAGTGTTCAGTTCAGTGACAGTGATTTGGATTTTAATGGGTTAAATTCATTCTATCAAATACTCGGCCTTTAATTATGATGCTTTAAGTTTTTGAATGAGATAATACTGAATTAAATTTACGAACTCTGATATGACCTTAGATAGTGAGTTAATTTCAGTTTTCTAATACTATTACAACCTTAGATAATAAAGACCAGTTTACAAACAATGATACAATCCTGGGTTCAGTTTACGAACAATGATACAAACTTGGGTTCAGTTTACGAACAATGATACAAACTTGGGTTCAGTTTACGAACAATGATACAATCTTGGGTTCAGTTTTCGATCAATGATACGGCTATGGATTCTAGCATGTTTCAAGATAATTGTTTTCTAACACTGATACGCATGATACGACCCTATACTTATAAACATGTCACCGTATTGGTGGGGAGGGGAGAAGTCTGCAGGGACTGACTATCTTTCCCAACCAACAAAAAGCATGAGGACTTGAATTACAAGACCACATGGCGTGTGTTAATCACCTGCCAAACAGTTTTAGTTTCTTTTTTTTTAAGGAGTAGATTTCTCAGACAGATGAAGACTCAAAATCAAAGAAAAAGTGTTTTGCGCTGTTTCCGAAAAGCGATGTAAGTAAAGAAAAACATGAGATTCACACAACAAAAAATGTTCAGGAGTATACTGAAATAAAAGAAATAACAACTTGTAAATGTACCAACATACAATGACGGAAATAAATAAAAGATATTGTGTATGACTACTAAAGAAGATACAATTTGTGATCAATGAAGCACAGAATTAGGTCAGTTTCACGAAAGAAAATGAACTGAATGATCAGTATGCTGATAAACACGCTTTATAAAAGGTAAGGCCTTAAAAAAAAATAATTTCGTTTTAATTCATCTATGTGTGATGGGGTGTCGGGTGTAGTGTTATGGGTCACCACAGGATCTGAGATGGTAGTATTGGTTAATAACCCTTATAAATCTAACATATGATGGTAGTATTCGATTACAATCCTTAGAAATCTAAAGTCTAGGGGTAGTATATGGGTCAACTCTTATAAATCTAACTTCTAGTTGCAGTCTTTGATAACAACCCTTCTAAATCTAAAAGTCTACGGCTAGTACTGATAACAACCCTTCTAAATCTAAAAGTCTACGGGTAGTACTGATAACAACCCTTATGAATCTAATGCCTCTGAATGAATCGATAAGAAATTCATACAATATGCAACTTCAGTACAATATTTCCATTACAGGTTGCCTGCCAAACTAAAGCAAGTCAGATAAAGTATTTATACGTATTTGTTTATTTAATTAAAACATTTATATTAATAAAGGGTTAACTTTGAAGTGCATTATCTGTTGTATAATGATACTGCACTAATATTATCACAAAGGCTAAAAGTATATCACTGTATTAAGGTTAATTCAATGTCAGTACATAGGGTGTGTGTGAAGATCCTAAGTTAAAGATTAATATTATGTTGTTAAATAAATGTTAAGTAAACTTCTAGTGTATAGTAACAGTATGTCGTCAAATTTATAACATCTGGTAGAGACTGTGACGTAGTTGTAATCAATCACTGGATTGATAACATGTAATAATATTAACATTACTGATAAACACTGTACTAATTTTAACATTACAGACATGTTGACAGCACGTTGATGTACTAGTGTTATTTTGACAAGTAATTAATTAGTACTATAATGTTAAAGAACATTGTCCGATAGACTTCATGTGTTAAAACTGAGCCAGTCTCTAACAGACATCATGTAATCCTGAGCTAATCTCTGATAGTCGTCGTATGAATTCTGAGCCATTATCTGATGGACAACGTGTTGTATTAATCTTGAGACAACCTGTTGATCGTGTGACGTACCCATACCATTTCATTTTGCGTTTTTTTTCACAATGACCAATAGCTCTTCATAGGGCCCCATGGCTTGCCTAATTCTGTTTCCTTTTCACATTCGTGACATGATCTCTATACGAAATGCCAAGCAACCTTCGAAAGCATCTATATAATATATAATAAGCATAATATATGACAGATAATAAACTGTGCTCATGTTAAGCCACGATCTTTAGAAATTATACTGTAAACAGATTTTAAGCTTCTGACAGTTTGATGTCATACTAACGTTACAGTAACGTTTCAGAGACAGTATTGCATGACGTCGAGCCAATGTTACAGTAACGTTTCAGAGACAGTACTGCATGATGTCGAGCCAATGTTACAGTAATGTTTCATGGAATATTGCATGTTGTCGTACTAATGTTATAGCATCATTTCAGAGACAAATTGCATGTTGTCCCACTTATAGTAACGTTTCAGAGACAATATCGCATGTAGTACTACTAACGTTATCGTAACGTTTCAGAGACAATATCGCATGTAGTACTACTAATGTTATAGTAACGTTTCGGAGACAATATCGCATGTAGTACTACTAACGTTATCGTAACGTTTCAGAGACAATATCGCATGTAGTACTACTAATGTTATAGTAACGTTTCAGAGACAATATCGCATGTAGTACTACTAACGTTATCGTAACGTTTCAGAGACAATATCGCATGTAGTACTACTAATGTTATAGTAACGTTTCGGAGACATTACTGCATGTTGTCCTACTAATGTCAAAACAACATCTGACAGGCAACATGTTGTCGTCCTAATCTGAAACCATCGCCTTAAAGAATGTTGACAGTAATATTAAACCACTGTCTGAAAGAATGCTGACAGTGATATTAAACCAGCATCTGTAGTTTTGCTGTTATGCCTGCGTCTTATGCTCTTTAAATTAAACTAATATTTCAAGGCAACATATCGAACTACCTGTAAAAAGTGATCTTCACATAACACTGCAGTCAACTACTGAATTAAAATTCTAATTCAATATCAAGTACTAGCCTTCCGGCCAGGTCTGCCTGGGTCATAAGCCTGACACCTTACTTCAGAGGCACATTCTTCAAGCAAAGACCACATTTAACCCAAAATCGCGTGCCGTGTTCCGGTCGTACATTCAGCTCACTGTCGTATCTTTCATTCAAATAATGCCACTAAAGTCAATAGCGTACATTTGTGTTCAGGTTATGCCTGGCTATCTCATAACCAGAATATCTCAATTTAAAAGCACTTTCGATTTGAATGCACTTCTGCAAGGTCTATCGTGTGTGTAAATTTAATAACATCTTCTTACAGCTGTGTGCAGCTTGGTGCTTTCAGGACCGATAACTCGCCAATAAACATTACGCTCTTCCCACCTCACGCGAGGTGCGCGCGCTGCCTGCGATGATGGATGGCGCATGGAAACGCTCATAACGGGCTTAGAAAATTGATCCAAGAATAGAGTGCGTGCGAGAACTGTTACATGGGCAAGTAACTAATAAGCTGGCTGTGACCTTTTATAAAAAATGTGAAAATGTTGCGTCAGAAGAATCCAGATGTGAAACACTAAGAAATACATCTGACATGCGGTTATTTCTCTTCTTTAATTACGAAGGCACCAAGGTTTGAGTACATTGTACAATACACGGATGTAGGTCTTAATGCAGGAAAACACGTGTGATATAAGTTTAAAAGTGCGTGTGTGCGTGCGTGAAAGAGATGGAGAGAGTGAGAATAAAAGGATAGAAAGACACAAGATTTGTGCCTAAATAAAACAATTATATTTTTAATTTTCAATGAAATAAAAGAATATATAATTTGATAAAACCCGAAAAAAGAAACTAGCGATCACAATGGGAGTGCAACAACACAATAAGTGACTGATTGTATTCTGTTGCAGCTTTAAAGAAAATCGAGTATTACTTACAGGCTAACAATTGCGAACACATATTTATAAAAGTATTAGTTAAACATGAGGGGAAACAAGAACACCAACACATATATGAACAATAATAGAGCAAATAGAAATCATAAACTATTCATTAATCTTTCATGTCTATGAACTGGCATAACCTAACCTGTTATTAGTGACCAGGATATTTCGTGGTGGAGGGAGGGGGACAAAGAAAATAAAACAGCAATTTGTTCTACACAGTACCTAACGTCGATTTCTTTAACTTTCCAATACGTGCGCTTCGTTACAAATGCATTTAACTAGCAATCAAAACTGGAGCTGAAAGTGCATTTAACTAGCAATCAAAGTAGAGCTGAAAGTGCATTTAACTAGCAATCAAAAGTGGAGCTGAAAGTGCATTTAACTAGCAATCAAAAGTGGAGCTGAAAGTGCATTTAACTAGCAATCAAAGTATAGCTGAAAGTGCATTTAACTAGCGATCAAAAGTACAGCCGAAGTGCATTTAACTAGCAATCAAAAGTAGAGCTGAAAATGCATTTAACTAGCGATCAAAAGTACAGCCGAAGTGCATTTAACTAATCAAAAGTAGAACCGGAAGCAAATTGCAAATGACATTAAGCTAAACGGGAGGCATACCTGAATGGAGTCAAGGCCATGAAAGAAAAGTACATCAGTGAAATATACATCAACGATTAACTTCACGTCTTCAGGCATTGCCAAAAGTAGATCGCTTGCAGTCAAGATTCTTCACTGCCCGGATCTTATGCATCACTTAAAACGGCCAAAATGAAGATGAAGGGAAACCAGAAGAAATTAACAGATAAAGATATTGTAAAGAGTAAAGGAGTAGAAAGAACAAGCAGAAAGACGTGGAAAATTAATAAAGAAGACAGATCAAGAAGAAAGAGTTTGTGAAGAGTGATAGAGATGAAAAAGCAAGAAAGGAGAAAAATGAAAAACTGAAGAGGCCAAGGCATAAGAATGAGATTTTGGAGAGTGGTGGAAATGAGAGAAGAAAGAAGACAGAAAAAAGACACATAAGAGAAAGAAAGAAAAAGGATAGAGAAAAGACAAATATAAGCAAGATCAAGAAGAAAAAGAAAGGAAAGAGAGATCAGGAGAAAGTGAAGAAGTGACATCAAGAAAGTAAAATAGATAGAATTAAAATAGAAAACGAAAGACTGATCAAAGAGAGATATCAAAAAAAGAAATGTGGAGAAGGCAGACTGAAAAGAGAAACTAAAAAGACGGGCTGGAAAGAGAGACTAAAAAGACAGGCTGAAAGGAGAGACTAAAAAGACAGACTGAAAAGAGAAAGTAAAAAGACAGGTCAATAAGAGAAACTATAAAAACAGGCTGGAAAGAGAAACTGAGAAAGGAAACGAGAATAATGGTCGATGAAGGGAAACGGGAACAGATGACGCTATATCCAAAGTGTGATGTAACTTTCATTAGGCCTGGACATTTCGCTGTACTTGAGTTTACACCAGATTCCTTTACATAGTCTGGATTCCTGTTGTACTTGATGGTACGTTTACACCAGATATTTAACATGGTTTAAGTAATTATTGTACAATTTGTTTACAGAAGGTTTTGTTAAATGACTTAGTTATGCGCCTAGATGTAACTTAAGATTGTTTGAACCAGGTTCAGTTATATGGCCTGGATGTAACTTAAGTATGTTTGAACCAGGTTCAGTTATATGGCCTGGATGTAACTTAAGTATGTCTGAACCAGGTTCAGTTATATGGTCTGGATGTAACTTAAGTATGTCTGAACCAGGTTCAGTTATATGGCCTGGATGTAACTTAAGTATGTCTGAACCAGGTTCAGTTATATGGCTTGGATGTCTTGTTGTATTTAAATGTGATTACACCAGGGTCTTTTATACAGTTTGGATTCTGTTGTACTTTATTGTGCGTATACAGCAGATATTTTAACATGGCTTGGATATCTGTTGCACTTCATATAAAATTTAAACTAGATTCTTTATTATGGTTTGGATAACTATTTACTTTACAATGCGCTTACCCAAGATTATTTTACACGTTTGGGATAACTGTTGTACTTTGAGTTTACATAAGGCTCTTTCACAAGACTTCGAAACGTGCACTGATGTACTTGTGTGTCTGCACCAGAATCATTTATACGGATTTGATGCATAGATGTGCTTACAGTGCGTTTATAAAACATTCTTTTACAAGGCAGCAAATCTGGCTGTACCGAAAGTGTGTTTACAGCACGCTCTTTTATTGGACCTGGATACCTGGCTGTAGTTAAAATTGCGATTACAGCGGGTCCTTGCACGTGCCTGGTTATGGATCTTCACACCTGCCCCGCCAAGTACAGGCCATAGCACTGGCCCATCCTGACTTGACCTTACGGCACTCAAATAATTTTGCGTACTCACAGTCCGTCCTCCCAATCACGGCCTTCCTATCTACCCACCTAGGTGCACATGTACCCTTCTTTAATTACTGGTCTGAATGGCTATGACATCATTTCAGTCAAAATACCCGCTTGTTTCCAGAGTTCATTTTCCCATGATTGAAATTCATTAATGTCTCTCATTACACAATGACGTTCTTAGGGTTAAGTATAAATTGTTTAGTACTGTTTTATTTACTGGCAGTAGATGGACCAACATTACACTGACTGTGTTTTAATAATAATACTTCGAATTACTCTTTACGTGGAACAAACTGTCTCGGGTCTTAGGCACCAAGAAATCACAACAGTATTCAAATGAGCTCCAAGGAAACCTTGTCCACCGGCAATAATAAATTCAACGTTTATTTATTTATTAATAAATTTATTTTGTCATTTGCCATTTGCCAATTCATTCATATGTTTTAGTTTGCTTTTCGTTGCTGCTATAAATGGCTGACCGCACTATATCATTTCACAAACACACACAACACACACACGCACACACGCACACACACACACACTATGAACAGCACTTATGCGAAAAGTCCCCTTCATTTAGTAAACGAGTGCGCGAAGAAGAAACAGACGCAGAAAACGTGGCCCAAGGAGAACCTAAACTGAGATTCGCCAAATTAAACAGACAAACGTGTTACAGGGTATATTTCGTTTGGAAGTGAACAAGGCTACTGTTCTCAGACCTATCTATTTTTTCCTTTTTCCAGCATTTACTCTTCCATTAAATATTGAGCTCCATGCTACGGGAGGAACATTCTGCAGTCTTTGATTCTCTCAGAAATACATACCCAACCATGCGTCCATGACAGACCCAAGGCACTCCTTTTCTTTGCATAGACATGGTGAATCCAAAAGTGAAAGAGGTTTACAAATGATACCAACACCTTTTTCTGCCCCGCTGACCAAAGATAATAACTGATGCAATGACAATCCAGTGCAGACCTGCGATATATATATCTCGTGGTTCAACGTGTTCCGTCTAACTTACTTACTTACTTAATTATTCCCTCCCCTCCCCTCTCCCTCCCTTCTTCTCTTCCTTTCTTTCCCACTTAGGAAAAAAAACAGAAAAGACGGAATGCTATTGTCAAGAATCTAGAGAAACAGTGACGTACAACACTGACTGTGGGAACACAAGACAGCCGTGAAATGGAAGATGGGGAAAGGGTGCTTGCAGTTCGGCCTGCCGCCAGGCCAAGTGTATTCTTTCCTGAATCTTGAGTGTTCAGATTTGTACAGAAGAGTCAACATGATTCAATGAGAAAGCTGGGAACAGCTGAACCTGCTGCCAGAACGGTCTTACCATCAGACAGAAGCAGCACGTTTGTTATTGTTGCTATTTACTTCTTTATAATAATGCAAGTATCAGATATCGAAATCTAAACAAACTACATATTATCACCTTTTAAAATGTAGGTTCCGTTCGAAATTTTTATTCAAACTTTCAAAAGTGTTCAAATTCCAATTCACTATGAAATTTCAGAATACAGGGTTTGTATTTACAAATACATCACACCGATTATTTTCACTGGCAGGAATATTTTCCAGGAGTGTTGGTGGACATTTTCTTACATATATGTATTCAGATATTAAGGAAATTATACAAATAGGAATTAACTGAGTTTGTTCACGTATACATTCCTCTCATAATATCAGAACCCGATCTGGATCATAACTTTTTCATGACCTTAACATTCGTCATTAGAGGCATCGACGAGGATGGGGGCTCTCTTAAAAGTTGCATTCTAAAGTTCTACTTAAGACTAAGCAATTGAACATAAAACACAATAGACAAATGTCGACACACAAAAAAGAAATGAACTTGAGGGAAATAATTCACATTTTCAACAAACATACAAAAATTATTATAAAGTTCAATGCAACTGTTAAAAATATTAAGACATAAAACCGTAAAGGGAAAGTTATTTCCATTGTCTACGTGCAAGAACGGGATAAAGTGTATGAATCAAACGTCTTAAGTGCTTGTCTATTTGTCTCCCTTCATGCAGATGCTTCCAAATGTTAATCTAATTTTTTTTCTCTCTCTCTCACTCACTCACACACACACACAAACACACAATTTACAAATCTCCAACTTCCTCCTCATTGGGGCATCTCTGAAGACATTAAAGCCTCTCTCTTAAAACACTAGAGCCTGAATCTTAAGACAATGAAGCCTATCTCTTAAAACACTAGAGCCTGAATCTTAAGACAATGAAGCCTATCTCTTAAAACACTAGAGCCTGAATCTTAAGACAATGAAGCCTATCTCTTAAAACACTAGAGCCTGAATCTTAAGACAATGAAGCCTATCTCTTAAAACACTAGAGCCTGAATCTTAAGACAATGAAGCCTATCTCTTAAAACACTAGAGCCTGAATCTTAAGACAATGAAGCCTATCTCTTAAAACACTAGAGCCTGAATCTTAAGACAATGAAGCCTATCTCTTAAAACACTAGAGCCTGAATCTTAAGACAATGAAGCCTATCTCTTAAAACACTAGAGCCTGAATCTTAATACAATGAAGCCTATCTCTTAAAACACTAGAGCCTGAATCTTAAGACAAGCCTCACTTTTAAGATAATGCAGCATCGCTCGTAGGACACTTTCTGGTGGAGTAAATTTGCTTGTCCCTATTTTTAAACTTAATTATTATATAGTTGTTAAATGTAAGCGTGACATAACTTCAGATACTGCGCATGATGATATTTTTGAAAGTACCAGAGTTAAAATAACAACTTAGGTAAAGAATATGCTAGAACTTGCTGATGTCATCCAAACCAGTCCAAGAGTGGATGAGTAATGTTTGCTATCCAATAGTTTAAGGTTTACAAATAACAAAATAGCCAATGGATAGAGACCAAAAAAATTACCTGTTGAAAAAGTTCTATATTCTAATTGCTTTGATTTTGACATAACTCAAGTCTGGTCATGAAAAGGTGATCGTTAGCTTAATGGTGAGTTAACTGTTTGATGACTGAGAATGAACTTAGAAATACTTTGCACACTTTGCTAGTGATATGTAATTTAAAGTAAAGATGTATTATATGAAGAGACTATTATCCTACTCTTAAGACATTAAAGCCTCGCTCTTGAAACATTGAAACGTCGCTCTTAAGACGTTGTAAGGCATTAAAACCTCACTCTTAAGACCCTAGCCTTAACATTCCTGCGTAATTTTGTCTGATAACTAACTACTTCATCTTTCCAGTGACGATATTGAGTGTTCCTCGTTTCATCTGCGTCTCCGCAAACCTTCCTCGTACAGTTAGCAAGCCCAAGTCTAAAAAAAGAATATGATCATTAGAGGTGATTTATAAAAGCGAAATCCTCGCAGATTGGCCATGTCTTGATAGAACATGAAGTGCAGCTTGTTTTGACGGTTCTATAAAGTCAGGAGGACTTGAATACGTAGCAGGTCCACTTGCCAAAGATTTGGTTTGATTACATCCGAAACTAGGTGGGATTTAAGTGCTCACACAACACACACACACACACACACACACACACACACACACACACACACACACACACACATTATAAAATCATACCATTACCAAAAATATATTATTAAATCCAAAATAATTAAGGTGAAACATTTGAAGTAGGGGAGTGTGTGTGTGAGTGGAATAAGCGGCACAAGACATTGTGTACGTTGCGTTAGTTATAGACCGCAAGTCGATGGAACGTGCTTAGCAACCATCAAGTCCACTCCATTTGGTCCAGATGGCTTTTCTGATGCAGTGTATTAGTTCAAGACACACCGACAGTCTGATGTAGTGTATTAACTCAAGACACACTGACAGTCTGATGTATTGTATTAACTCAAGACAATGACAGTCTGATGTAGTGTATTAACTCAAGACACACTGACAGTCTGATGTAGTGTATTAACTCAAGACACACTGACAGTCTGATGTAGTGTATTAACTCAAGACACACTGACAGTCTGATGTCATACACACACGGATACCTGTATCTACTTTAAGCAAAAGATTCAGTGCAACAAAAAGAAGCACCACCAGCATTTAGCAATAGTTGTGTAAAAGACACATTCGTTAATAAAAATAAGTAGTAAGGTTAAAAAAAATGTTTACAAAATACTGTGAAAAGAGAGAAATTTTAGTGTTTGTGTTCATGAATCTCTACTTTTTTTCCAATGCTCCTATCACACCTGCCTTCTGTTTTATATTGTTGTGGTTGTTCTGGAAAAGTCGAAGAGCGATAAGGACTTCACCACAGGAGGTGGCAAGCCAGTTCGAAGCTGTATCATTGAGGAAAGTTCCTACCTGTCGTAGAGCCAAGCCATTTAAAATGTGTGCTGACTGTCTGCCTGCCTATCACCAGTTAAAATCAGCGTGCACACTGCCAACCTGTCATAAAGCCAGGCCATATAAAACCTGCATGAAGACTGCCTGCCTACCTGTCATAAAACCATTTATAACCTTCCAGGTGAACGACTGCCTGTATGCAAGGTCAAAGAGCCTGCTGGAACTGTTTAATGGTCTTCTCCAGCAAACGGCGACAATCTAGTAAAAGCGTTACATTCATCGGTGCGGCGTGGCCTTGAATTTCTCCTTCATGCGTTCTTTATAAATACTGTATGTTTGAAATGTTCTGCACGCTTTATTTCGGTCTTGGGATTGACTGGCATGGGTTTTCATATCACTTTCTTAGTTAGTCCACTACAGTCTATAATGTCTGTCAGAACTGACACAAGTGATCTAAGCCATGCCTTCTGAATAGCTTATAATGGGTTAGATGAGAATTAACTTGAACAATTCGCACGGCCTTCGACATGCCTCATTGTGTGTGTGTGTGTGTGTGTGTGTGTGTGTGTGTGTGTGTGTGTGTGTGTGTGTGTGTGTGTGTGCGTGCGTGCGTGCATTCGTGCGTAAATGCGTGCGCGCGCGTGTATGTATGTGTGTTTGCATGCGTGTGTCTGTGTATGCAAGATAGAACAATAAACAATTTATTTATTACTACATCACGCACTCCTGAATTTCTTGTGGTGGCACTCGTTACATTCCTAAAAATATTTATGTTGCCTTTTTTAAATTTTAATTTCTGAACTTGAATGGCATAGGTTTCCATTTTCATTTATCACTGTAGGGAGTCACCATTGTCCGATTTGATCTATAACGTTCACCAGATTGACTGGCTGGAATGGTTGAGGCTAAGATTGTTAGAAAACACGAGAGCAATAGGAAATAGAGAGGTGACCATCAAATGTAACTACGTTTCGCCTGCATTGTTACATGCGAAGGACTCGGTCCTTCAAACCAGTTAACATATTACCGAACATAAGCATAATTATAATTATAATCAACAACGCAATCTAAAAACACACACATGCGCACACTCTACCACACAAACCAACGACAATACCCCTTCCCCTATTAGTAAGAATACCAATCGCAAACAAGCTTATCTCTTGTCCTTTCTTCCAAGTGGAAAAGACAAATTATCCCCACGCTTTGTCTCCCTTGCCTCATCCGCATATACGGAATGAATGTTCTTCACAGATCTGTGCAAATCACAGACCCTGTCACGATCATTACCTGCGCATCCAAAGAGGAATTCCATTTGCGACACCGGAGCCTGGAAGTCGTTTTGTACCACTTATCTGAGCCTCACCGAAGTTCCTCTGAGAACGACAAATTGCCCACAAACAGGTGGGAAATGAAGGTAGACATTTTCAACTCCATCATCTTACAAGTAGTATCAAGGGATTTGCAGGCGGGTTTCCACTTTGCCAGAAACAGTCAGATTTCTGGCATGTTCATACTACTGCGAAACCGGCAAACATCACTGTTAGTTCCATAAGCCGATGAAAAATAAATAAATAATAATAAAATGGGAAAACGAATGTTGCAAATGTTCTTTGCAGTTCTCAAGGAGAAACAAAGCAGCGTTGACTTCTACAAGAACGCACCTGACGAACAGCGATTGATATTATGCCAGTGTACCTATGTAACGTAGAAATTATTAACTTATCATAAGTAACAACAAACAAAAAAAAATCTCAAAAATCTCTTGTTGTAGCGAGTTCAACAGCTTTTTGTTTTAAGCCTTGTCCAATACATTTCAGGAAGAAAGAGATCAGCTGCAAAACTGCACACATGCACATGTACAAAGAACAAGAAGGCCTTAATTGCCTGATTCACTATACACAAGAAACAAAAAGTGACTGTCTGATTGAAAATACGCACAAAGAACAAAGAGACCTTTATAATCTAATACATAAAGAATAAATAGGCCGACTGCCTGACTGAAAGTACAGACACAGAACAAATAGACCGAGACTGCCGAAAAAATACAATAAAGAGTAAATAGGCCAGACTGCCTGACTGAAAGCACACACAAAGAACAAAGAGGTCGCAATTGCCTAAATGAGAGTATGCACAAAGAACAAATAGGCTGTGATTACCTCACTGAAAGTAAAATACAGAGAACAATAAGCTTCAACTGTCCGACTGAAAGTATATACAAAAAACAAATAGGCAGTGATTGATTGAAAGTATGCACAAAGAACAGTAAGCTTCAATTGTCCGACTGAAAGTACATAAAATAACAAAGAGTCCGTTATTGTTTGACTCTGTATACAAAAGCAAATAAGCCGCGATTGCCTGACTGGAAGTGATCACAAAGAACAAAGAGGCCTTTATTGTTTGACCCGTTACACACAAAGAATAAATAGGCCGCGATTGCCAGACTGAAAACATACACTTTTATTTCAATCTATACAAAGAATAACAGGCCGCCATTGCCTGACTGAAAACATACACTTTTATTTCAATCTATACAAAGAATAACAGGCCGCCATTGCCTGACTGAAAACATACACTTTTATTTCAATCTATACAAAGAATAACAGGCCGCCATTGCCTGACTGAAAACATACACATTTTTCCCCGTCTATACAAAGAATAAGAGGCCATGTTTGAATGACTCAGTTAAAAAGGCTCTGATTTTTGCCCGACTCACTACACACACAAAAAACAATTAGGCCGTGATGCCTGGCTCATTACGTACAAAGAAATTTAAGCCATGACTGTCTGACTCAAAACATGAAAAAAAACCCCAAAAAGTCTATCATTGTCTGACTCAATCTACAGAACAAGGGGGACTGGTTAGATGACTCAATCTAAAGAACAAGGGGGACTGATTACATGACTCAATGTAAAGAACAAGGGGGACTGATTACATGACTCAATCTAAAGAACAAGGGGGACTGATTACATGACTCAATGTAAAGAACAAGGTGGCCTGATTGCCTGACCCAGTCTAAGAACAAGGGGACCTGAGTGCCTTACTCAATCTAAAGAACAAGGGGGCCTAATAGCCTGCCTGAGTCTAAAACCAAAAGGGGGGTCCTGAATGCCTGACTCAATCTAAAGAACAAGGGGGCTTGATTGCCTGCATAAGTCTAAAGAACGAAAGGGAGTGGGGGTGTCCTGAATGCCTGACTCAATCTAATGAACAAAGTGAACAAAGGGGCCTGATTGCTTGACTCAATGAACAAGGAGACTGTGGTTGCCTGAGAGTTTAAATAACAAGAGTCTGACTCACTCTAAAGAACAAAGAAGCTGTGGTTGCTTGACAGTTTAAATAACAAGACAGTCCTGATTGCCTGACTCAGAACAAGGAGGACATTTGGTCCTGACTGCCTGACTCAATGGAAAAGCTGACGGCATTTTGCGGATTTTTAAAGTTCCCCCATTAACACTTCCTGTGGATGGCGAACAGCAAACAAATTCCATAAAATATGTATAAAGCAATGATATTATGATTCTTACAGGCAAAAATATATATCGAGTAATTAAATTATGATTTTTACCAATTGTCGGCATGTGCATAATCCCAAAATAAACACAGCAAGCAAGACAAAAATAAACACATACAGCAATGCAATCCAGCGGCAGCAAAATAAAATAAGACAAAAAATAAAATACAACCATGGCAACTGACGAGCAAAAACTTCAATTTTTCACTGATGCAAAGGGCAAGATCAGAAGGATAAAATTAATAGCCTCCCTTTCCTGCTTGAAAAACAATATTTTGAGCGTCTTTTTCAATCGTGGCGGCTGTGGTCCTACATATATGATCCCATTACTGCAAGACACACCCCAGGATGTGCGTCTCTGGCAGATATAAATTTGAAGGTGAACGCAATTCACAACCTTTCGCGATTGAAAACGTCCACACTGAAAATGTGTTTAGTATTTTGCAATTATTTTCAGGAAGGTAAAAGGAAAGAAAAAAATGCTCATAAAATTTGGGAACTGACGCTAATACAAGATTTTCAAAAAGTAAATAGAAATGAATAATCGCAAAATAAATTAATAAATGAAAGTAAAGAAGGAAACTTAGGCAACGAAACCCGAAAGGCGCGTAAAATTTGTCAAACGAGGTGAAGATACTGTTAACAGCATAATTCAAATGACAAATATTGTCTCTACTACGAAATGTTTATCACCTCAGTGGAATCATTTCTAGATTGTTCCATGCAATGAAAATAAATCAAAATCACTTAACTTTTTCTTCCTTTTTCCTTTTCGTTTATTTTATTTATTTATTTTTTTTGGCTTAGGAGGGGGGGGGATGAAAATGCATGCATTGGGAGGGGTAAGAATAAGTTGTGTATATGTACACATCACTTTACATTTTTAATTGTTCATTAACCTCACTTTTAGAATATAGCACGGACTTATTACTTTAGACAACATTCAAATGGAAACTGTTTATGTTCCTTAACATGTATAAAGATTTGAATGCAGACTGTTCATCTTCATAATGAGTACACAAGATAGTGCACACACACTCAGTCTTAAAAAGGACTCAAGTACACTCACATATTTACCTAAAAAATATTATAAAAATCAGAAACAAACAGAACAATTAACAACATTATAGGAAAGAAGTTAGAGATGACAAATAGCTTCACAAGAACACTCACCCATACACCGAGATAACTGTCCAGACATGAATTGCTCTTTAGATATAAATTACTAATTTTATCATTATAGAAATAAAAAAATAATGAAATATAATTAATTGTACTATTCCTTCCCTCCTTCCTTCCTTCCTATTTTATTTATTTACTCGTTTAATTTTGTTATTACTTTTTAAATATTTATTTATTTACTTATTTATTTTATTTGGGATTTTTGTTAATATATATATATATAATAAGCCTAACCCTTCAAAAGAAACGTTTTTCTGGCAAACATAACATTTTTTTTGTTTATATTGTCGTACTTGTGGACTTTTACTTATTTATTTAATTCTTAATCAATATCTTCGAAAAAAAATCATGAATCTGTTTTCTGTCTAAGACTTTTGCAATCTCCCTTCCCCTTTAGTACAACACAATACATTAGAAAAGCCTCCATTTCAAGGTTAAAAATGATTCCAGGCCATATCATCGTCAATGTATTTTATTTTTTAAAGGGTTCTATAATTGATTTATTTGTGATTGCATTATTTAGATGACAATTGAGCAAGAAAAAAGTTTAATTGATTTTTAGGGGGAGGGGATCTTTTGTTTGATGGATGTGGGGAAGAATGAGCGGGATCGGGGGTGGGTGGGTAGGGTAGGAAGAGATGAATGTTATTTTTACCTCCATAACTGAAAAACGCTGAGGTTAAATTTTATGTAAAGAAAGGTCGCATTTGTCTCCAGTTTTACTTAAAGAGCATCTATATTCTATTCTTCCATTTTACCACAAACCTGTATTCATTGCATTGTTAACAAGAGGTGCATGAACTAGTTGCATAAGTCCTTGCAAAATACGTACTTCCGCTTACGATGTAATACATTCTTTACGTTTCGTTTACGTCATGCATCTATAGTTATGGAAACTCTTTGCCAATCAGAAGTCAGACGAAAGATTGGCGCAGTACCGTTAGTATCATGAATCTGAATCTGTATTAGAAACAATATTTTGTGGTCAATTAGAAATGTTAATACAAGAAATGTTTCAAAATGGCTTCATATAGTGTCTCTACTTGAATAATATTTCATGAAAAAAGATATTACGAGAAATGAGTGTACTTGGTCTTACGCCATAATTTATATTTCCAAAAGAGAATTTGCTTGTGTAATGGCGTAATTACGTTAACGGAATCCCAATGACTTCGGCCAAGGAGAAATATTGCACTCTGTTAGCAATTACTGACACAGCGCTTGTTTGAAGATAAAGAGAAGTTACATGTATGCCTTCAAATTTACTTTAAGGGCAGTTACATATCTGTCTTCATATTCATCCAAAGATCTAGCCTGTCCTTAAATTTACTTAAAGAGGAAAAAGAAGTTAACATTTCTGTCCTCATGTTTACTTCAAGGGCAGTCACAATACTGTCTTCATGTTTACTTGAAGGACAGTCACATTTCTGTCTTCAAGTTTACTTCAAGGCCAGTCACATTTCTGTCTTCATGTTTACTTCAAGGGCAGTCACATTTCTGTCTTCAAGTTTACTTCAAGGCCAGTCACATTTCTGTCTTCATGTTTACCTCAAAGGCAGTCACATTTTTGTCTTCAAGTTTACTTCAAGGGCAGTCAAATTTCTGTCTTCAAGTTTATTTCAAGGACAGTCACATTTCTGTCTTCTAGTTTACTTCAAGGGCAGCCACATTTTTGTCTTCATGTTTACCTCAAAGGCAGTCACATTTTTGTCTTCAAGTTTACTTCAAGGGCGATCATATTTCAAAAAGACATTTATAAACATTTCTATAATCAAGTTTACATAAAGGGAAGTTACATTTCGGTTTTCTATTTTATCTTGTCTTTGAGTTTACCTAACCAGAAGCCACATTTATGATTTAAATTTTACACTGAAAAGCACTTCTGTCTTCAATTTTAAATAAAGAGCATTTTTGACTTTATTATACTTAAAACGTATTTCTTTCTTCAATTTTACCTAAACAGCATTTCTGTCTTCAATTTTACCTAAAACGTATTTCTGTCTTCAACTGTACCTAAACAACATTTATGTCTTCAACTGTACCTAAAGAGCATTTCTGTCATTTTACTTAAACAGCATTTCTGTCTTCAATTTTACCTAAACAGCAATCAAATTTTTGGCTTAATTAAAGAGCAGCAGCCTAATTTTAATCTTAATTTTGTTTTCTTTCTTTTAAAGAACATTCATATATTTTCTTAATTTTACATAAATACAGTGACAGTTTTCTTAATATTTACCTAAAGAGTAGTCAGCAGTTACATTTTCCTTAAAGAACAATCAAAATTTTATAAAATTTTATTAAAGAGCAACCAAATCCTATTTGAAGGGAAGTCATTTTTGTCTTAAATTTTACTTATATGCAGTGACATTTTTACTTAAATTGTGCTTAAAGGAGTTCAATTCTTAAACAGCAGTCATATTGCGGTTTATGATTTATGTAAAAGGAGTCACATGATTAACTTCAACTGTATCAAAACAGCAGTCAAATTCTTTTACTAGGACATAAATGCCATATATTTATCGTTTATTTTACGAAGGCAAAGCTTATTTCTTTATTTGTAGTTGCGCAACATTTTTTTTAAAATCATACTTTTTGCCAAATTTTGCGCTTGTATCGATCTAATTTTTCGATTTAATCTGATGATCTGCATTAAGGGTAGTCATTCAGCTAAGCACGGAACATCAATCCAATGATACCATGCTGACACAGCCAGTTTTAAAGTCAGCTAATGGATAAAGCAGGAACCCTAACGGATAGTTTTGGGATCAAAGGAGTAAATAACGGCTTCACACTGATGAATTTGGGCGAGAAATGAAAGTTCAAGCAAAATACAGTGGCCGTTTGTATCGGGGCAAGAATACCACCTTAAATACCCCCAAAACCGTACAGGAAACGTGAACACTGCAAGCAACGAAAAAAATGATGGTGTGTGTAAAGCGGTTTTATTGTGTTATTTAAAAAGAATAATAATAAAATAACTTTAAAACAAAAACAAAAATCCAGACAAATTAAAGAAGGAAAAAAAGACTGCTCGGAAGAAGCAATGCCAGGTCATGATAAACATCTGCAAGAGCACAAATGGTGAGCTCAAGAAAGAGCAGTTCCAGACAGTACGGAACGCATATCTGCAGGAAAGGTTCAACGCTTGAGGAATACAATGATCTCTTTTAAACGTTTTTGCGTGCAGTAACTTTAAGTTGTTTGCAAGCGAGATAGGCACACGCATACGCATATACACACATGCACGCACACGCATAAAATAAAAAGGAACAGTGACTGATTCAACGCACTGACACATTTTCGACTTTGTGGATTTTACCTTTTCTTCCTTCCACCTTTTCCGTTATCTTTTCAATCGTTGTAGGCTTTTATTCTTTTTCACTGACGTGCACTGACGACGCGCTCCTTTATTGTTTCGTTCACATTACTTTGTCAGCTATGATGCTTGGGTAATCTCTTCGCACTGACTCCGCTGCTGGCGTTTACTCGTGTGAAGTGACATTTTCTTGCAAGATTCGCGTGAAACTGCCACCATTGCGAAATTCAGCATTTCTTCAACTTTACAGAAAGTCTCTGCTATCCTAACCTCTTGTCTACAACAGACATTGTATCCTAAGCCTACCTCTTGTCTACAACAGACATTGTATCCTAAGCCTACCTCTTGTCTACAACAGACATTGTATCCTAAGCCTACCTCTTGTCTACAACAGACATTGTATCGTAAGCCTACCTCTTGTCTACAACAGACATTGTATCCTAAGCCTACCTCTTGTCTACAACAGACATTGTATCCTAAGCCTAGTGATAAACTGTCTCCACTACGAGATTCTGTGTTTCTTGGGCCTTCAGGAAAATTTCTGCATTCTCAACTACTTCTCCAGAAGTGACAGTCATTGCG
The DNA here is from genome assembly GCA_028829895.1 of Sinotaia quadrata. Taxonomy (NCBI): domain Eukaryota; kingdom Metazoa; phylum Mollusca; class Gastropoda; order Architaenioglossa; family Viviparidae; genus Sinotaia; species Sinotaia quadrata. The sequence goes on from CM054182.1 coordinate 20,596,516, forward strand.
AAATCTGAGACGCTTTCTAAGAAAACGTTCTATAATACATATTAAAAGGTCTCAATATGTACTATGTAGTAATGATAACAGACCTGAACATACACACAATAATAGTAGTAACAGGTCTTAGTATGCACTTCACAACAATAATAAAAGGTCTTAGTATGCACTCCACAACAATAAAACAGGTGTTAGCATGAACTCCACGACAATAATAACAGGTGTTAGCATGCACTCCACAACAATAATAAGAGGTCTTAGCATGCACTCCACAACAATAATATTAGGTTTCAGCATGCATTCACTCCACGTTAGGATCGGCCTCAAGCTGCACTTCACAATAGTGATAACAGCTCTCAACATGCATTTCACGGTAATGATTAACATACACAGACACACACACACATATATATATATATATATATACACACGCGCGTGCAAATGATCAAGCTTAGTACCGCTAGGTGTACGATAATCACTCTTTACTCTTGCCAAAACTTACGCCCCACAAAAGGGGAAGACACACATACAAACATAGTTACGACCCCCCAACCGTAGACACTGAAGACAGAGACAAAAAAAAACCACACTAGATTGCAGCATTCTGCGCTCAAAGACTCTAGTGCCGATTCAGCCTCACCCCGCCAAAACTGAAAATGTGGGCAGTGATTGTCCGCACATGGTAGCTACGCATGCCTGGATGGTGACATTTGCTCTGGCTGAGCGGAATCACAGAAACAGGAAATCGAGCGCTGGAGACAGGTGTAGCGGGCGAGCCAACACACACATACACCTCTTTTCTGATCTTCCGGATACAAACACTGAGTGGCATGTCTTGTGCCCATCAAATACTTACCACACTCTAACACGACAGTTCAAAAGTTCAATGCTTATATCGATTTTTTTTCCCTTGTCCTCTTAATAAGTACAATTTCCAGTTGACGGCTAACTAGCGGAATTTTTTTAATTTTATTTTTAGTCGGGCTTCAAATGGCCAAACAACAATGCTCCCGCCAAATGGTATTTATTCTGCAGCCTATTTCTTACTATTTCTTTTCACAGTTCTTTTTGGGAGTCTGAGTAAATATTTTCTTTAATTCTACATTAAGAATGCGAGCTACTGGCAGGTGTGTCGTCAGAATGTAGCAGAATTTGTAACCGTCAGTCATTCTTAGAGATCTCTGTGAAGTTACATTTGTTCTGATGTCTTAAACTAAGAACATATGACTAACGCAAAAGCGTACCTTCGACCAAAATGCCGAGAATTTGTAACAATTCTCAGAAATAACTCCAGCTCCAGAGTGCACAAACAACCTACACCCTGATTCTGATATTCCTTTTTAATGTTTCGTTTGCAACAGGTGCACCAGTTGTCAGTAGTCATTCGTGAGCCTGTGATTGTGCTATGTATAGGCCCTTGGCAAAAGAAAGCAGGTTGTGCCTAATGAAAGCCTGTTTCTCTCTTTATCAAACACCCTTGAAAAGCAGGCCCTACACTGCCTACAGCCTTTCAATAAAGACCCACCACTGCCATAGTTCCAAGCCAAGCCACCACATGTTAGCCAGCACAACGCTCTTCGTTACTTTGCAAGTAGCCAGTGCCCCACACCCAGCCTAACCTGCTTGTGATATGAGAGACAAACAAAAAGGTCAAAATGGGGGAGTCTTAAGTGACGATCAAAAGAAATGGGGGAGTTTGATCTATGTCGTTTAACTGTGTTTCTACCCTCCAAGCCATTTTTTTGGCAAAACAAAATCCGTGATACAAGTAAGCCAAACATCTGAATTCTTTCGTTCAATTGTCTGAATTCTTTCGTTCAATCGTCTGAATTCTTTCGTTCAATCGTCTGAATTCTTTCGTTCAATCGTCTGAATTTTTACGTTCAATCGTCTGAATTCTTTCGTTCAATTGTCTGAATTTTTACGTTCAATCGTCTGAATTCTTTCGTTCAATCGTCTGAATTCTTACGTTCAACCCAACTTTTGTCCATAATGCTCAGTCCAACTTTTGTCCATAATGCCGAGTCCAACTTTTGTCATTAAAGTTCAGCCCAACTTTTATCCATAATGCTGAATCCAACTTTTGTCCATAATGCAGAGTCCAACTTATGTCATTAATGCCCAGCCAACTTTGGTTTATTATGCTGGACCCACATAATGCTGGCAATTTGCTTTCCAGCGGCATCCATTTCGACCAAGAAAGAAATCCAACAGACCACACTAAATCTAGTGTGAACGTGAAGACTACTACAAGCTATGCAAGACATGTATACTTAGTAGTGACCAAGAAAGAAATCCAACAGACCACACAAATCTAGTGTGAACGTGAAGACTACTACAAGCTATGCAAGACATGTATACTTAGTAGTGACCAAGAAAGAAATCCAACAGACCACACAAATCTAGTGTGAACGTGAAGACTACTACAAGCTATGCAAGACATGTATACTTAGTAGTGACCAAGAAAGAAATCCAACAGATCACACTAAATCTAGTGTGAACGTGAAGACTACTACAAGCTATGCAAGGCATGTATACTTAGTAGTGACCAAGAAAGAAATCCAACAGACCACACTAAATCTAGTGTGAACGTGAAGACTACTACAAGCTATGCAAGGCATGTATACTTAGTGAAAATACTGAGCACGCAAGCATCTCTTTTCAACACAAATAGTTATTGTGTTTAAGCATTTAAACAAGTGTAATTTACTCAGCGAATTACGGTAATATTTGCTTCAATTTTGCCTCCCTTTGTTTTCGTGTGACTTCACTTATTATTTTTAATCTTGCGTCCTATTTCCATCTGCGTCTTACACGTTTTAAGAAGCTATAGGGATTCCTTTAGCCCGGAGGTGAGAAATAAATGGACAAAAACTGCAGTTATCGTGTACGGATTTCCCATCGTACACCTGATCTTGTTAATAGAAATCTTTCATCATAGAAATCGGGTGGTGCGGGATTTTTTGTTGTTGCTTTTTTTGATTATGCTTACGTGTGTGTGTTTGTGTGCATTTGCTGTGAAAAAAAGTTTAGTATAAACAAATGTCTGCACTTCAGATCTGTGCCAGGATTTGGTCAGCTCTGTGTGTGTGTGTGTGTGTGTGTGTGTGTGTGTGTGTGTGTGTGTGTGTGTGTGTGTGTGTGTGTGTGTGTGTGTGTGTGTGTGCATGAGTGCGCGCGCGTAAGTGCAATGTTTCTGTTAAGTAGCCGTTTTCAGCAAACGTTACGGAATATCTGAATGATAATACGACTTTGAAAGTACAAGATACATTACATGAATATCTCAGACATACGTCTTGGAATATAAGTATAGCAGTGTGTCAAAGTGATTTTTTACATGAGGACGAAATTATCTTGTACATTATAACAAGTTAGTCAATAGATGACAAACAGCAAGTACATTATAACAAGTTAGTCAATAGATGACAAGCAGCAAGTACATTATAAATAAGATATAAATAAATTTTACTTTTAATTAATGCTTCTCATCATAAGTTATCTAAACATTTCACAATTCGGTTTTGAGCTGGATAATCCCGAAATGTGGGTGTGGGGGTGGGGGGGGGGTCGATTTGACAAATCCCAGAGAACTGGGTGGGTCTCGAATTTATAAATCTATGTCATATGCACGAGAGCAAAAAGCCTAAACCAAGAGGCCACCCTATTAACTACAATAACCCCGTATTAAGTTATCAAATACATTATACAGTGTTATTCAATACATTATAACTAAGTATTCGTATACAATAACGCTAAATTATCACTAACATAGTATATTATAATATGTCCCGTACATTTATTCCATAAAGTATAACTCAGTCATATAATAAGACATCCCCACATTAAAATGTTCTTACGAATATAAACACTAAATTATCCCATACATTATAATGATATTGCCACGTAATAAAGAAAAGACAACCCAGACATAAAAAAGATGGGAGTTTCAACCAAGCTAGTGAACAGCGGTTCCCCAGACTACCAAAAAATCGAGTTGACGTAGAAAACACTCCGAGTTATGGTTCCTGTTTTTTGCAGTTTAGTCGTTCGAAGACTGAGTACCGGTACTAAGAATGTTACCATGAGGGCCCGGATTCTTTTTAAATTACACTTTAAGTATGCAATGCCAGTGAATGAAAGAAAAGAAATGAAAAATGCATGGTGACGGAAGCTTGTTGGAAGAAAGCGATGTTGAAGGGGTTGTTGGTGGTAAATGACGTACCCATGTGGGAATACTTATCAGCGGCTGTAAATCACGCTGAAAAAGTCATCAGTTCTAAAGCAGTTCAAGAAAACTTCTTTTTAAAAATCGCACTCTACTATAAAATACCAATGAAACAATATCGCATTTTTTGTTTCTTTTGACTGCTGAAATTAATTAAATCAAAGAGTGAAAATACAGCACATCAAAATTCCACGTGTTCAACAAATTCTCTCTCGTAAACAACACCCACCCAAACACGCGCGCGCGCACACACACACACACACACACACACACACACCGTTTTTCAATGGCATATTCCATTGTGTAACTACATTAACCGAAGTGTGGGCGGGCAAGAAAACAAAGAGACTAAAACCATTACCGTTATTCGAGTTGAGTGAAAACGAAATGAACGCACTCGTAAGAATTCTCGTTCAAACTCGAAGAAACATTTCTCTGAACGTGTTCGTGCTTCTGTTCAAACTCGAAGGAACATTTCTCTGAACGCACTGTGTGTTCGTTCAAATGCGAAGAGATGTCGTCACGCCCTCTCGGCGGACTGAACAGAAGCAGTGGGCGGTGGGTTATACTTATTGATTGATTTATGTTTAATGTCCGCTTTCAAAATTCAGGTGCTAACGCGAGAGAGATTTGAAAAAGGAGAAAGAGGGAGAAAATAAACTGAGAGTCAGAAATGAAAATAATGAATTGATTCCGCAGACGATCGGTTTCAGAACAATTTTCGTGACTGTCGATTACGGTCTTTGTCTTTTAATCGGTCGGTTTGGAGTGACGTTTTGCTCTTACACCTTCATTATTTCCGTACGCACGTGCACGATTTTTGTACACACAAGCACAGAAAAAAGTAAGGCGGGGGGGTCGGCGCCTTGATATGTATTACGTCTTACGATCAAGTTTCATAGCACTATGAAAAATTACAACATTAATTACACCCTTTATTGATTCTTAACGTACCGTATTAATCGTGGTCAAAATTAGTAACATTCCTTTTTTTAAAAACTCAAAGTATCGTAGATTGGCATGATTAAAAATTATTTTTTTCTACTTTAACTCAATGTATCGAATCATCCTGATCAAAATTAATTTTCGTCTTTAAGTCATTGTCTAACGAAGACGAAAATCCACATTTTGTTGTGTTAGGTGTCTGACGAAATTCTGAAATTACATAATGGTGCTGGTGATTACGCAGATAACGTTTTTTACTTTAATTAAGACTGGATCACAAAGAAATCTGAAAACAAAGTCTCATCAAAGAAACCCCCTTCCCAAACGTTTTCCACAGTCACACGCAGATTGATGACTCACTCTGTTTTCAGACGCTCTAAGCATTAACTTATCGTAAATTACTTCAAACTGTCAAACATACATCTTTCCCACCCTCAAAAATAATTCGAAATCAAATACTTCTCACCTGAACAGTCTGTGAAAATGGTTATGAGCATAAACGTAACTCTCTACATTCGCGTATCTTAAGAGCTCTAAAAATAAAAATAAAGAAAATGCTTGGTAAGAGGCGAGAGTCTGGGTGGAATGGAGCGATGCTGTAGAAGACGTAGATACTGAAACTTTCCAGGTGTTTATTCCTGAAGCAACAAGTCACGGACATTCAAAATTTGAGGAAAACAGTTATCTCACTGATGAAACATTATAAGTAGTATAGTAGTAGTAATGGTAACATCAGTGGTTTATTATTGTTGGTTTATTGCAGTACAAGCAGTAATAGTTGTTTCATAATAACACTAGTGATCAAGATCTTTCACAGATACGTCACAATTCGTAATGACGTCAATAGATTAGAAAATGACAGTGAGTTGGACTGCCAATGTGAAAATTGTACGCGAAAAACAAGACTCGCTTTACAGCATAATACACAATAAGCACACAATCTTGCCTCCACCCCACACCCCCTCTCTCTGACAACACGAATTTAAAACAGTATTCAATTTACTTATACCTTTATTTCTATTTTTCTCGTTAACAACTCTATGAAAGCTCATGGCACGAACGTCGTCCATGCCAAACAGTTCTAGAAATAAATACGCTTTGCAAGAAACTAAGACACTAAAATTTCAGTGAGAATCGCTAATAGCCGATTTGCCAGAACAGGCGATGAAGAACGGTTGTGCTGATAACATTAGCTCCCTGTTAAAAAAAAAAAAGGAACATTAAGTGTACTTTCATCCCAATCATTTTCTAAACACAACACAAACTTTACTTCCACCCCTATCCTCACTCACTGTATCTAAATAAACAATAACCGCACTTAACACTAAGTTTATTCTACACAATATTATCTCTTTAAATTTAAACAGTCATTTTTTCTCACCAATGCTACTGCTGTAATACAATTTTGTAAACAGAACATTAACCTTTCCATTTCCCTAACGCCCTTTTCCTAATGGAACATTAATTGCACCGTATTATTAAAAATATGAATGCAATAGTTATACTCTTACTTACACAAAACCTCATGCACACAGATACAATAAAATTCTACACAGCAATAAATAATGTAATTTCTAATTAAACAAACCAACAACCATAATAAAAGTACTTAAATTATATGAAAATCATAGATAATAATTAAGAGATTAAACAATTTCCTACTTCGATAATTTTGTACACTGATCCAAAATATCGTAAACTCATCCAAAATATATACATCCATGCAGAGGAACTCTTGTCGAATAGCAGTGTATTATTATTTACGTTTGTCGTACGTTCAAAGAATGAAAGTTTCGTGAGCTGAAAGAGGCCACGTTTTGCAAAGTTAAGAAATAACACAATCTGGTTAGTTAAAATAGAACTATTATATTTATAGTAGGTAAAAGAACATATATTATTTTCTTAGTTATAAACACTTTTCATTAGTTAAAATATGCCACATATTTTTGTTTAGAAAAAAAAGTCAAAATAATTTTGCTAGCTGAAAGAAGCCACACAGTTTCGGTAGTTAAGAGAGTCTACTTAATTTCATTAGTTAAAAGACGCCATATTTTCATTATGTACTTTCGATAGCCACAAGAGACTACACGTTTTCATTAGTTAAAAGAAGCCATGTGTTTTCGTTACACAGAATGGATCCCATAGTTCGTTTTAAATAAACTGGCTCAAATGTTCGCTAACTGCCTTTCAGAGAAAGATCAAACGTATACTCAAGAATGTTAAGTTTGGTACAGTTAATTTTGAACATTATTATCTGCAAAAGTAAGTCAACCAGTACAACTCTTTACAGCTACCAAACCATCCAAAACGTTTGCGAAAGTAAAGCCAAAGAGTAAACACGTGAGGCCTAACTTATTTTTAAAAATTATAAGCACTTGCACTACTTACTAAATGTCTGCACTTTCTAAACAGTAAACACTCACAGTCCACTGTAAATGTTTGCACTTTCTAAACAGTAAACACTCACAGTCCACTGTAAATGTCTGCACTTTCTAAACAGTAAACACTCACAGTCCACTGTAAATGTTTGCACTTTCTAAACAGTAAACACTCACAGTCCACTGTAAATGTCTGCACTTTCTAAACAGTAAACACTCACAGTCCACTGTAAATGTCTGCACTTTCTAAACAGTAAACACTCACAGTCCACTGTAAATGTCTGCACTTTCTAAACAGTAAACACTCACAGTCCACTGTAAATGTCTGCACTTTCTACAGAGTAATAACATTCACATTACACCTTAATTGTCTAAATTATTTTTCATAGATATGCCTCCATTGTAATGATCGGCATCTTTCGGGATTCACACATTCCCTTTTCCCAAGTGTTTCCCAAGTAACTTGTGTTTGTGTATTAGTCAGGCCGATTATGTTGTCAATTAGCTGAAACTCCCCAAATCCACAGTCCACCCAATTCTCCTCACCACATTACCTCTTCACCCCGAGTTATGCAAATACGCAGAATCTCAAAGATTTTGTATATATATATAGAGAGAGATTTAGTTCCATAACGGCATGGAATGATTCTTGGAAAGTTTTGGAGCCTCCGATAGAAGAAAGACACCATGACAAAGCACCCTCTCCATTCTTCATACATTCCATAGATAGTGTTCTATTATTTTCTAGATGCTATTTACTTTGGCTGCACTTGATGCAATTTTGTGATACATTCTGTGCCTTATTAAATATAATATTCCGACAAGTGAATTAAGCTAGCCAGATGTTTGCTCTCATCTATATGAAGGTAAGAGATATTTGGTTTCCATCTGTAGCGTACGTTCCTGTTAGGGTTACTGGAAGGTAGGAGTGGGTGGTACTGTACTGATAAACAATTAGAAATCTCAACACACAGCTTTGCCCTGGAGCATTGTGTTAGGGGTTAAGTAGAGGGAATGCTGTGAGAAAAGTTCACAGAGCTCTTTGCGTTTTAAATGGTTTTGTCTTACTATCAATTGGAAGTTTGTGCACCCCTGATTCTAATTGAGTTCAATTAGTTAATTTTATTGAAAAAAATGAATAACTCTGTAACAAAGGGAAATAACAAGTTGACTTAAGGCATGACAGATACGCACGCACGCACGCACGCACGCACACACACGCACACACATGCACTGCAGACAAAATCATGTCCATCTACACTCCCCAAATTATTCTTTATTTTACTGACCTATTTGACATATATTATTTCTTACAGATGATGCAATAATATCGCAAGCTATTCATCTTCTCATAAACTACTTATACATAAAATTTTTAACTTCGTTTATTTATTTATTTTTTTAACAAAAAGGCTGCTTTACCTGGCTCTGAGTTCTCCACATCTGAGACCTCGTGTTATGATTAATTCTGATCGCCTAAAATTGCTGTAAATAAATATGATCAATTATGATCCTTTCGAATTACTGTATATGCATATATAGAGAAAACGTACGCTTTAAAGGTCCGCTTCAAATTAATGTATAGAGAAAACGTACGTTAGGCACGCTTCAAATTAATGTTCCGTTATTAATGCTTCCACTTGTCTCCTTTGAATGTATCTATCCATACTGTTCTCGACAGTAAAACAAAATTAGACTTTATTAACACACTATCTCGACAGTAAAACAAAATTAGACTTTATTAACACACTATCTCGACAGTAAAACAAAATTAGACTTTATTAACACACTGTCTCGACAGTTAAACAAAATTAGACTTTATTAAATGTGCCTTTTACACACATACTGTAAGAAAATGTAAGGATATATGTTGACTGCCATTCTCTCTTAAGTACAAAGGATGTGAATTTCACTTTGCACAATTTTGAGGTCATGAGGTCAAGATTTTATACTTTATCAGTCATCAAAGTGTCTACGACAAAAACATGAATGCTGGAGTTTTAGTTATTTGTTTAGTTAGTCTGCGCCAAAGAGACGTTTTATGTAAAGTTTCGTTATTAATAAATAAATAAATGCTGAGTTAGTCCGCGCGAAAAAGATGTTTCATGAAAGTTTTCGTTGTTAAGAATTAAATCCTGAGTTACTTTAAATTAAATAAGTGCTAGTGTAGCAGTTAAGTTATTAAGAATTAAATAATTAGTTTGCGTCAAGTAATTGCTAGTGCAGCAGTTGTGGTTATTAAGAATTAAATATTTCGTTAGTTTGCGTCAAACAATTGCTAGTGTAGCAGTTGTAGTTAGTAAGAATTATGTTTATATCGAGCAGAAGTAGAAGTAGTCATTAAGAATAAATGTTTATTAATATCAAGAGATGCCGATGTAGACATTTCAAAAAAGTTCAATATTTAGTTCACGACAAATAGATTTTTGCTACAAAGTTGTAGACACTAAGAGTTAAATGTTTACTTAAAACCATTAAATTATGTAGCAATTTTAGTTACTAACAGTTAAATATATACTTCAGCCCAAAAGCATGATATAGTAGCTGTGAATAAGATGATACAGAAATTGTAGTAGAGCTATCCATCCCCAGACAGTTACGTCATATAATTAATGTATTTATCATAGGTAAAAGAGGTAGGCCTACAGTTCTAAACACGGAACTGTCCTCAAAAGTACATAATCTGCAAATATGCATTCTTTAAAGTGAACAGAAAATGGAGTTAGAGTGAAGGAGAAGCAGACATGGAGACCGAGAGGAAGAGAAAGAAGGCAGGGAGAGACATTAACTGCTGGCTGTTTGCAAACCTCTTTGGACTTTGAAGGACTGTGAACATGTGTCCCAGGACAGGGCTAATTGGGCGCAGCTTGCATCTGCAACTCCACTTAAATCACAAGTATATATCGCCAGTGTAAACATCTCAGGCTGACGCATGGACTGCCGGTTCTGTTTACACACAACATCACCACCCTTCGTTACTCGTTCACTCCGCGGTCGTTCAGGCATTCGAAATTGGTCGGCATGGACAACACGATATGAAGAGACGAGAGAGCAAAGTCAGCTTTTCATGCAAATCCGTGCCGCGTCCATTTCTCAAATACAGATACAGATTTAAATATAGACAAAATATAAAAACATAGACACAGATATAAAGACGCATCACTGGCTAATAATGGCGGCCTATGTTTTTTTATTCCACTAGAACCCAAGATTCGTAGGCGAATAAACAAAGTTGTAAGGAATAACAGCCACAATTGTTTCTCAAAGAAAACACACAAACAACACAAGCGCGACCGACCGCACACACATAGCAAGCATGCTGTGTCTGGCACAGTAATAGCTGCTCCACCGTTTGGCAAGGTGGACAAGGAAGACTTAATGCCGACTTGCGATAAGACATATGCACGAGGCAACAGGACATATCCTCTCTGCTTATCATAGCAATTACTTTCGCAGTGGATGCCGAGTGGATTTAATTTCGTTTTTAACTGTTTTGATAAGAGGTATCAGTTTATTAAGTTCATTATAAAAGTACAGCTAATTCTACTTAATTTCCATTTTACCGGAGCTTAAAGGTTATTTATTTCAGTTGAATTTAAGACAAAAAACGATTATTTATTGTGGGTGAGAATTTAAAAGAAAATACAGCCTTAAAAGCCAGCATAGTTCAAAAGTATGTTTGTTTTTTAAATGAAGTCATAGGTCAATTTTTAAAGTATTTTGAAAAAAAACTAGCAAATAAAACAACACTTTAGAACTTAAAATTAAATCATGACCACACGCAAATGTTAAGAAAGTGATCACCGGAACCTGATTTGGCCGACTTACCATTTCCTCTGTGCTATCGTAAAAATAGGATGCTTTCTTGCTTTCTACATGGGCACCTAGTGAGAGGACAAGCTGGGGTTAAAGCACAGTAGCTGGTGAAATGGGAATATAGCAACGAGAGGGTCCGGAGAAGCTAATGAAGAAGCGGTGTGGGGTTGACGATCCCAGCATGTGTCTTTGACAAGCACCTGCTCGGCAAATAACGAAAACGTTTTAGTTTCTCGTTTTCAAAAGGGAGAGAAAATAATAAAACAAACTACGTGTGGAACAAATTAAAAATAAACTATTTTAAAGAAAGACAAACAAAATTTAATTTCTGAATGGTAAAACTACTCAAGGGTTTAAAGACAACATTAAAAAAAATCCTTATGAGAAAAGAAGGGAGATAATTAAAAGCGGGACGGCTGGCGAAATATGTTTGGTAACGAGTTCTCCCGCAACTCAGAGAGGTGGATAGTGCCATCAGTCTCAACATGAGACTTGAACAAGCACCTGCCAGCCGAAACGATTAACGGCTTGGAATTGCAACAAGAGGTACAAGGTGTGCTGGTCAGTGGTGACTGGTACGAGGTCCGTGCAATCAGGTAACAGGGTCGATTATGGTCATGGGAGAGTCAGTAGTGGTCGATGGAGGCAGGGTCAATTGTGAGTGTGGAACGTATAGTAATGGTTGTGGCATGGTATATGGTGATTGTAGCAGGGTCCAGTGATGGTTGTAACAGGATTATGGTCAATAATAAGAATTACAGGGTCAGTGGTGAGTGAAGAAAAATCAGTGCTGATTGTAAGGGATGAATGACGAATCTGGCAGGGTCAGTGGTGACGAATCACTGACCAGGTTCTGAATTAGATAAATTAGTACCTGCTCAGCCATGTCTTAGAACAGTTCAACAATGGTGGTACGATATTTTCATGCTTTCGTGCTGAAGGTAAATTCCAATAGTATAATTGTGTAGTTCTATACTGAAATGTACTCGTGTGTTTATCGACAACTTCCGTTTCTCTTACCTGAAAATGAAAGAATTTTTTTTCCCGTCACAAAGAACGTTTCATTATCAAGTCGAAATCTGTTATTCGCTACATTATCTTATCGATCAATAATGACATGAAACATTTTCCCTCAACGTTAGATGAAGTGCCGAGTTCCTTCTAATTCACGGTTGTCTTCTCTTGTCCAGTGGCATTTAAAACCGGATGTGGTTATGACATAAATATTATTTGTTTACCAAGATTTAAACAAATAATCGATGAGTTCTTATTTCAAAAATAAAAACAGAAATAAAAATACTAATTACTTTAAATATGAGAACTTGTCAGTGATATTTTCCCACTAGCCATCTCTACTGTTGAAACATGAACGTTTGCAAAGAGCAACTCACTAAATGATAATACCAGATAAGCCACGACTGATAAAATGCCACAAACCAAGATATAACCGTAACACTCTGGCGATATCTCTGATTTCGATGACCAAGCGGAAGTAATATGCTTTAGGCGAAACATAATATATTAATTTAAAGTGCACATGTCGAAACTATGAAATCTCAGCGTGGAATCTGTGGCAATTAAAGGAAAGATAATCGTGTCACCTCGTCTTGCTTGGCATCAATTGAAGGCCCGTGTGGTGCAATCAGAAACAAACAGTGCAGTTACCATTATAAAACAATTAAACTATAAGTGTTGATTGAGAATAATAGTTAAACAAATGTACTGTATGGTAGATGGCAATCACAATTATATTTAATATGATATTTTAAAAATTCATTTGATCAAAACAATTAAATAAAAATTGTAGTATTATTTAATAATTGTAAAATACTCTAGTCTACTAAAATGTGATAAATTTAACCACGTGCCTTCTCTTTAGTTCCGATAGTAACTTAATATTCAAACTTTTCTTTCAACTCTAGTTTCTGGTAGCACCCATAAAAATTATTCCACTGGTCATTGTTTGTATTTCACTTTCACTTCTGGTTCAACACATCCCGCTAAGTCTGCGGTTTTTTTTTTGCATCGTCACTGAACACTTTCCACTGGTCTAAATTTGCATTCTACTTTCGTTGCTAGTTTCTACACCTTGCTAACGTCAGCAGGACGCTCACTGCAGTAATACATCACTGTCTTCAGCGCATGCCAAGTAGATGTGCCTCCTGCAATCTGTAATCATTTGTCATTGCTTAATAGACACTGCTGCCTTGCAATTAGTAGTCATCACTTCTGGAATATTATTTTAACGTTCACATTCAATAATATTAATATTAATGATTAATTAATATTGATGATGACGACGACCGTGGCAACATTGTTGCTGATGATGATGATGACGACGATGGCAACGCTGTTGCTGCTGCTGGCGGCGGCGGCGGCGACAGTGATGATAGTGCGACAAGGAATGAGCTGTTTATCAATCAAACCATATATAATCAATCACGAATAAGAAAGATTATTTCCTATACAATCGTGATTCTATGACCTCACAGTTGGGTTTACGGCTAGACTGTGCAGCCTTAAATAAAGAAAATTATCGCTGTGTCATAGAACCAGTTAAATACTGGCAGTAGTGAGCTTTGGACACACATCTAAACTGTACAAACTCAGTACAAAAGACGAAGATTAGAGCCAATAAATACTGAGAGTCGTGAGTTTTGGACACACATCTAAACTGTTCAAACTCAGTACAATAGACGAAGATTAGAGTCAATAAATACTGAGAGTCGTGAGTTTTGGACACACATCTAAACTGTACAAACTCAGTACAAAAGACGAAGATTAGGTCCAATAAATAGTGACAGCAAGATGCTTTGAACACACATGGAAACTGCACAAACTCAGTACAAGTCAGTTATTTCGGTGTTTATACGCAAGGCGGTTAAATGGTGACAGTGGAGCATTTTTGATGCACAAATTTAGTCGAAGAAAACATTTTTGTTTTAAAATATACCCGTTTATAAATACGCCTTCAAAATGGTGCAATAAATAGTTCTGCACATACACATCACACTATACAAACATAAAGACATAACAAATTTATCGGAGAGAAGGTATGCACTAGTCTGTCAAACTGGGGCAATAAACTATTCCAGACGCACAATCACTGAACGTAAAGTTAGATCTAGAGAGTCATTCGTGTGGTTTATGCACTAGCCTGTCAAACTGGGGCAATAAACTATTCCAGACGTACAATCACTGAACGTAAAGTTAGATCTAGAGAGTCATTCGTGTGGTTTATGCACTAGCCTGTCAAATTGGGGCAATAAATTGTTCCAGATGTTCAATTTTATCACACATGTTCTTCCTTTATTCGAGAGATTGTCTTGTTCTTTTTTTTTTTTATTTACTATTTCAAGACAATACGGCCATGACCAATCGTCGTGCATTTCCGTTCATTTACAAGATATGAATTTATTAACGAAAGGCAGTAGCTATGTGTGTAACAAAATGAAGTTGACTATTCTTTCGATAACAATCACTAACTGCCAACAGCATAAGTATACAACACTTAACGGTGAAGAAAAGTCAAGCAGTATTTGTTTACTGGAAAGTCGTCGACGATTTCGTTCCCACCCCAAAATTCTTGCTCTGACATGGCTGATCGTATGTTCCACACATGCGGGATTTAAATTCACTTGCTTCCAAAGAGCGTTATGGCCGATCATAGTTCAGTTTCACGCACACGGGATTTAAATTCACTTGCTTCCAAACAGCTTTTATCACAGTTCAGTGAGAGTGTGTTCGTATTAGTGTCATCCAAAACGACTATAAATGCATAACACAGGCTTGATGTGTGGGTCAATAAAGCACACACACACAAAATAAATGTTCGATATTATTCCAGCTGGTAAATAATATGACTCTTAAACATTTAAGAGAAATAAGTCAAACGTTTGACACTTTCTACCAAACACGGTTAGTCTAAACTAAATGACGAGATCATGAGCGTCACATGCCGCTAGCACTGACACTAAATGACGAGATCAAGAGCGTCATATGCCGCTAACACTGACACTAAATGACGAGATCATGAGCGTCACATGCCGCTAGCATTGACACTAAATTACGAGATCAAGAGCATCACATGTCGCTAGCAGTGACACTAAATGACAATGAGATCAAGAGTATATAAGATGTGGTTAATATCAACCATTTCACAATCATCCGGTCATGAATACTGCTAGCATCAGTCAATACAAAACTTGGGGCAAACAACATATATATATATATATTAGTGCTGCATAGGCCATCTTATCAAAACTCAAGTTCCTGAGTTGATCTGACATTCATCAAGTCGTTAGACTATAGCTTTGCAGTGTATGGACAGCGGACAGTTACGGTAATGATCAAGGGCGTACAAATTCTACGTAAATTCGGAATAATCGCCATGTTTACCAAAGCGTCTTGTGGCGACAGTGCTTATTCAAGTGGACACGACGCAAGTCATGTTTCACGGTTCAAGTTTTATTAGTTGGTACAGTAACGTTCGGTACTTGCGCAAAATTGTACCACGGTCTCTGTCTCGCCGAAAGAGTATCCAAAACCAAATTGTTTTCGACGTCTCTTTCGAAAGTTTCACTGATTCAATATGTCTCAAAGTGTCGTTCAGACGAAACTGTGCCGATAAAGATACCATACGATCTAAATTTAGAAAAGCTTACGCATTATTTCGCAGTAAATAAAATTCACCTGAGATGCTAACCCTCAATTAAAGTAACACAACATCAACGAAAATCTTGGCAGCATGAGAAAAAAGGACCGGGTTTAGAAAAATGCATACTATTGAACAGACACACATACACACATACCAATCAGGAAATAAATGCATACTACTGAACAGACACACATACACACATACCAATCAGGAAATAAATGCATACTACTGAACAGACACACATGCATAAATACCACTCATGAAATAAATGCATACTACTGAACAGACACACATGCACACATACCACTCATGAAATAAATGCATACTACTGAACAGACACACATGCATAAATACCACTCATGAAATAAATGCATACTACTGAACAGACACACATACAAACATACCACTCATGAAATAAATGCATACTACTGAACAACGCAGACTATGAGAGACTAGAGGTAAATACATTACTGATCAGTCTAGAAGGTGAGCCCGACGTGACAACTGCACACCAAAATTATCAACCCAGAACATAAAATATTTCAAGAATTTCGAAACAAAAGGCTCGACAAAACAATATAAGCTATTATTAATCTGATCTAAACTACACAGAACTACAGCTTAATGTTTTATATACGTCATGCTACACAGAATTACAGCTTAATGTTTTATATACGTCATGATACACAGAACTACAGCTTAATGTTTTATATACGTCATGATACACAGAACTACAGCTTAATGTTTTATATACGTCATGATACACAGAACTACAGCTTAATGTTTTATATACGTCATGATACACAGAACTACAGCTTAATGTTTTATATACGTCATGATACACAGAACTACAGCTTAATGTTTTATATACGTCATGATACACAGAACTACAGCTTACTGTTTTATATACGTCATGATACACAGAACTACAGCTTAATGTTTTATATACGTCATGATACACAGAACTACAGCTTAATGTTTTATATATGTCATGATCGATCCGGCTTCTAGAACAATTCCGACTCAAGGTTAATGAACACGACTGATCGATAGAGTCTCTAGAGTAATCAATGCTCCGTTTACTATACACTACTAATCTCTAAACTAGACCATTAAAGCCTACTGATCAATCTAGGACGACTGAGTCTGAGAGGTGTAAATACTCAATGATCGAAATCTGTTGTACTGACACATGCAAGGCAAGAGTTTGAGACTTTCGATAATAACATCCAGTCTTACACATGACAGCTTCCGTGTCTCTGTTGATTATATATTAGTCAATACTGATCAAAAAGAAAACCATTATGGTTATGATAACAACCGATACTACTCAGCGAACAAAAAGATAAGTCAACTGACCACTAATGAGTACTGGTGAAAAGCCTCAAAGTATAATACCACCAACTAATCAATCCGACGCGTGGATACCTAAAGATTGATAACGAATGGATGAACATTCACACACAATGCTAAGACCTAATGGATACATGCGCATACACAGAATAACGCAAGAATCCTACAAGATAGCTACGCTTTGTCGGCAATTCAGAATAAAGCAAGAATCCTACAAGATAACTAGACTTTATCGGCAATTCAGAATAAAGCAAGAATCCTACAAGATAACTAGACTTTATCGGCAATTCAGAAGAACGCAGCTCTACAGCTACAGGGGAGCTCACGCTGTAGCAATCGGGCTGAATGTGTTCCACACTCGGAGATAATGTACTTCACGATGGATTAGCGGTTGAACACTCGGAGAAAAGTGCCAATCACTTCCAGGTAACATTCTTCTTCACGGCCGGCTGCTGCGAGAGAGAGGAAAAAGCAAACTGTATTGCATAAAAGAAGAAAAACAAACAGCACCCAGTTCGCCTGAATATGTGCTCCCAAGATTACTCTCAAAGACTCCCAACGCCCCATACTTCATGTCATGCGCGAACGAAGGTGCGACATGACGAGAAATGAAAATCTGCCCACGAAGACAAGACTCGTCGACTGCAAGACATCTGTTTCTGACAAGAGCCAAACAATTCTGCGGAGACAGAAAAATGACTCATTTCGAGTACCTCGGACTGGCCACAAACAAATATTTACCTGCGCGTGATGATAAATGAGCTCTTTTTCCTTCCTGCACCCCTCCGGAGACACCCCCCCCCCCCCCTCAACCAAGCCTGAGAAACCGTTCAAGATCGGACGCGTTTGAGAAACACCATTATCACGCGTAAAAAATAAAAATGCAAGGACCCGGGGGTCTGCGTCGATATGTACGGGCAGACAAGAGCAGTTTCAGATGACAATGGCGTGTGTGAGGTGGAAGGAAGGAAGGAAGGAAAACAGACTAACGAACATCACTCACAGACAATGGCGGGTTTCAGTAATAGGAAAATAATTAGACAACTGACGACATGTAAATGTACTTAAAATATTCCATCAAACCCAGAATAAAAGAAAGAATCTGAGATTCAGGAGTGAGCATTAATAAAGAATGAAATTTTCTACTCGGTTGTCACTGACATAGACTGCCGAGAAGAAAAATGCATGCTGTGTATAAAAATTACCTTATGACATTGCAGCACAGATATAAATCACATTACCAAGCAAGGAGACGGGTAAAAAACCGCAGATGTTGGTTTATTTAAAAGCATATATCCATAAAGTTGATTAGGACCTGACTAAAACCGTGTGGTAAAGACACCCTGGTTCCCTCTCTTTCCAGCTAATTAGTTTTAAAATGTATTTCGAAAGATAAAAATGCAGCAAATGCATTAAGGAAATTATAAGATGAATTCCAATTATATGCCTTATTTCTTGACTTGGAATATATTTTTGTCACAGGAATTTACCGAAATATATGTATATTCTTTCCAGGGAATTTAACATTAAGACGACAGGTAGAAAACAATAAAACAAGTGATATCCGTGATGCTGCTGGTGCCGGACTACAGTCAGAAATGTATGTATGACTTCGGCTAGTTACACGACTCTCCTGACCTTGACACAGCTTCCCAGCTCTTCGATAGAGTTGGTAGTTAGTTGGCAGTGCCCTGCATTGTACAAGCAAAGCTTGGAAAGCTGTTTTGCTCAAATCACAATCACAGATGTCTTTTATAGTTGTCGAATGGCGCTAGTTACCGTTGTCTAAAAGCACTGCTTATCTAAAATTACAGATGTCTAACTACATAGTTTAGTCTACAAATACAGTTCTCTAATAACACTAGTTGTGTACAATTGCAGTTAACAAGCATTGTTGCTCTATAATTACGCTTGCTTAACAGATCTGGCAGGTCTACAGTTACACTTGTCTAACAGCCTGGTTGGTTCTACAGTTACAGATGTCTAACAGCCTGGTTGGTCTACAGTTACAGATGTCTAACAGCCTGGTTGGTCTACAGTTACAGATGTCTAACAGCCTGGTTGGTCTACAGTTACACATGTCTAACACCGCTGGCTGGTCTACAGTTATAGTTGTCTAACAGCACTGGTTGTTCTACAATTACATTTATCTAACAGTACTGGCTGGTCTACAGTTACAGTTGTCTAACAGTACTGGTTGTTCTACAATTACCGTTCTCTAACAGCACTAGTTGGTCAACAATATAATATACTAATGGTAATAACTGGTCATTATAAAGAAAATATGTATAATCCAATGTCAGCAGTAGACAGTAGCAAATGATCCACCGCTAGAGTACTGCACACTCTGATGTCCTGACTGGCCCACAGATTAGCAGTATTACTCTAAATGCATGTTTTAGGTCCACTGTACAACACTGAAATACGCGTGGATAATACAAGTATTTGAGCAATCAGTTTAATCCACAATAAGTACTATAAACAATCAGGGTTAATCCACAATAAGTACTACAAACAATCAGGGTTAATCCACAATAAATACTACAAGCAATCAGGATTAATCCACAATAAGTAAAACAATCAGGGTTAATCAACAATAAGTACTATAAACAAGCAGGGTTAATCCACGATAAGTACTATAAACAATCAGGGTTAATCCACAATAAGTACTACAAACAATCAGGGTTAATCAACAATAAGTACTACAATCAGGGTTAATCAACAATAAGTACTACAATCAGGGTTAATCAACAATAAGTACCTTAAATAATCAGGGTTAATCCACAAAAAGTACTATAAACAATCAAAGTTAATCCACAATTAAGTACTATAAACAATCAGGGTTAAACCACAATTCAGTACTGAAACAGTCAGGGTTAATCTACAATACAACTATGAAAGAGCCAAGGTAATTCCAAAAAACAGTACTCTAACGTGAGGAGCAAATGATTTCACATAATAGTATAATATATTCAAATGGCAATGGGAGGTCCTAGTTTACGTTTTCTATATACAGTACATACAACTGATATAACTATGATTGACCTGCATTTCAATAATCTACAGGTCATTGACTTACTTGACTTATCTCCTTGGATTCCCCGTCGTACAAAGGAGATAACAGCCCTCCATCGCACTCGATTCTGGGGCAGCCTTTTTCAGTTCACCCCACGATAGTTGCAGCTCTTCATTCCCTCTTCGCAGGATCGTCTCCAGGTGGTCTTAGGGCGACCGACCCGTCTCTCTCACTGGGGATTCCACTGCAGGTCATGGCTGGTCCAACATTCAGCAATCGAAAGATCATTGCTGGTCCAAAATTCAGCAATCGAAAGGTCGTGGCTGATCCAAAATTCAGTAATCGAAAGGTCATGGATGGTCCACAGTTCAGTAATCTTAAGGCTCTGTTGGTCAATAAATCAGTTTCTAAAAGACAGGATTGGTCCACACTACAGTACTATAATGGCCAAGGTTTATAGTATCTTAACAGAAAACAGATGGTACAAGGATGTTCCTCCTTAAAAAACAGCAGATGTTCCATTACCATACAACCAGTAATATAAATGTCCCATTAACACAGAACTAGCAATATAAATGTCCCATTACCAGAGAACAAGTAATATAAATGTCCCATCACCTCAGAACCAGCAATATAAATGTCCCATCACCTCAGAACCAGTAATATAAATGTCCAATCACCTCAGAACCAGTAATATAAATGCCCCATTACCACAGAACTAGTATTATAAATGTTCCATTACCACAGAACTAGCAATATAAATGTCCCATTACTACATAACTACTAATACAAATGTCCCATTACCAGAGAACTAGCAATATTAGTTGCATGGCATGTGTCTTTCCTGCCAGTCACTAAAGTTACTGGTTTCTGTCAGTCTATGAAGTTACTGGTTTCTGCAAGTTTCTAATGCTACTGGTTTCTACCAGTCTCTGAAGTTAGTGGGTTTTGCTGGTCTCCGAAGCTACCGATTTCTGACATTCTCGTCAATATGCGTTTCTGCGTTTTAAACAAGACTATCAATACTATGACTGGCACGTTTGCTCAATACTCAATTGTTCTAGCCTTTGTGCAAGCACAGGCCAAGTACTTGCAAACATATACACTGCAATAACAGCCAAAAGAAAAAAATAAAGGGTGGGGGATCAGAAGCAAGCCAAGCACATGCAATGATGCATGAGATCGAGGGGAGAGGGAGGGGGAAAGGGGGGGGAGGCTGTGCATTTCTTGTTTATCTTGTCTTTCTTATTTCTGCACACGGTACTGTAATTACAGTCTGCGCAATAAGTCTTTGTCCTGAAAAGTCGAGCCACAACCCAAGATCTCTGATTAACGGTGTAGATAATTATTTGTTTAATAAACACGCGGGTTTGTTCCTTGCAAAATAAAACTATGTGGGTCAAGACCTATACCATCTTCGGAATTGATTTATTATTATTTCATTTCTATTTCGTCTCTGTGGTGACAATCATTGTTACTGCTTATGCAGTCTATGGGCCAGGTGTTGTCGGTATAATACACGCGGAAATTATTTACCGTATACTGATGTTTGGATGTCATCGATAAGTTTATACTGAAAACAAAGGAAATATACAACTATGCTGACATGACAAGTTCAATCAATTAATGAGGGTAAAGAGAAGACAGAAAGAGAGACGATAACACCAATTAAATATATGTAGAGAGGAAAGAGAAAGAAAGAAGAGAAAAAGAGAGATGTGGTAAAAATAGAGAACACAGATCGAGGGAGATAACTTCAGTCACATACGAGAGCAGGAGATGATAACATTCGGAAGACATAAATAAGGGGGGAGAGAGAGAGAGAGAGAGAGAGAGAGAGAGAGAGAGAGAGAGAGAGAGAGAGAGAGAGAGAGAGAGAGAGAGAGAGATGATAACTTCAGTCACATGCGAGAGCTGGAGATAACATTCGGAAGACATAAATAAGGGTAAAAAGAGAGAGATGATAACTTCGGCAGATATAAATAAGGGCATAGAGAAGATAAAGGGAAAGATGATAACTTTAGATATAAATAAGGCTATTGGAGAGAGAGAGGGAGAGAGAGAGAGAGGGGGAGAGAGAGAGAGAGAGAGAGAGAGGGAGAAATCTACATTGCCAAAAGACGCGGGGGCTAGCGTGAGATTTGATTCCATACAATAAACGTGCAGAAAGAGAGGAAATGGGGCACTGTAACTATTGCAGAATAAGGTCTATGGCATATATTTTATATATAACATTCAAAGGTAATGTGCAATATTCAAAGAATCTGTGCAACATTCAAATGATGTATAATTGGGAAATTTAGGGCTGGCAACTCTCAAAACGGTCTTTCTTGGGTTCTTACGGTTGAGTTAGATAACGTGAGCATGGAGCTAAGAATCTCATATAAACAAACAAACAACGAAATATCACTCAAGCAGCCATTGTTTAAGTGACGGTTGGATGTTCGCGAACTGAGCAAGCGAAAAGCTTTCAAACCCCAGTAGTGTTATGTTAGCCGATGGGATGATGGCCTGGCTTCACGACAAATGGCAATAAGATAATTATTTATGATATGATTATAAAATTTACAGAATTTCCTGAGACATCAATCTAAGCCTCCATCATAAGAATATAAACATATCCTCAGCAGATAAAGAATCCGTGATATGCCGTGAAATAATTTTACTTCAATTTTTTTTGGGGGGGCAGGGTGGGGTGTTTGCGGTTTGTTTTCTTTAAAGCCGGTTTTTAAAGTAAGTTTCTAATCTTAATAACACCAATTAAAATGAAGATTTAATATGCTTCTTTGCTTGTTTATGTTCACATCTTGGTTTGGGGGATCAGGCAGATTTGGGGAAGGAAGCACGAATGGCAAACTGGGGGATGGGGAAAAATAAGTATGTCCTGGGGCGTGTAGGAAAGAAATGCAGACGACTTGGGCCTGTCGGGAGACTGTAATGATACAGAAGAACAGGCTCATGGGGAGATTTTTGTGTTTGGGAGAGAAGGGAACACGCGGACGAATAAACTGTAGGAAGACTGTTGGGGAGGTGCAGAAGAATACACTGGGAGATTATGCTGAGAAGAAAAAGGGGAAAAGTGAATAAGCTGTAAGGGAGATAATTGTGAGCGGGGCAAAGTAGAAAAATGAAAACGAACAGGCTGAATTGGGGGAATTTGAGTGGGAGAAGTGGAGACAAACAGACTGTAAGAGGGATTATGTGAGAAGAAGTGGAGAAACGGGCATGCTGTAAGGGAGATAACCGTGAGTGGTCAAAAGAGGATAGATGATGAAAATGATCATGGATTATAGCCAGCGACCCTTTTCTAGGGTGAGACTTATAGCAGTGGGATCAAAACATGTTACAGACCAAGGTTGACCGCGAAAATAGCAAAGTGGTCTGTAGAGGACACCGCGAAGGTAGCTAAGTGGTATGTAGAGTTCACCGCGAAAATAGCAAAGTGGTCTGTAGACTTCACCATGAAGGTAGCAATGTGGTACGTAGAGTTCACCGCGAAGGTAGCAATGTGGTATGTAGAGTTCACCATGAAGGTAGCAATGTGGTATGTAGACTTCACCATGAAGGTAGCAATGTGGTACGTAGAGTTCACCATGAAGGTAGCAATGTGGTATGTAGAGTTCACCGCGAAGGTAGCAATGTGGTACGTAGAGGCTGAACGTGAAGGTAGCAATGTGGTTCGTAGAGGCTGAACGTGAATGTAGCAATGTGGTATGTAGAGTTCACCATGAAGGTAACAATGTGGTATGTAGAGTTCACCATGAAGGTAACAATGTGGTATGTAGAGTTCACCATGAAGGTAGCAATGTGGTATGTAGAGTTCACCGCGAAGGTAGCAATGTGGTATGTAGACTTCACCATGAAGGTAACAATGTGGTATGTAGAGTTCACCGCGAAGGTAGCAATGTGGTACGTAGAGGCTGAACGTGAAGGTAGCAATGTGGTACGTAGAGGCTGAACGTGAATGTAGCAAAGTGATTATGTAGAGTTCACCGCGAAGAAGTGCACACATCGAACACTGTCTTAATTACTGTGTGCATTTCATACTTTCACTGTGGGTTTCTGGAATGTCACTGTAAACTGTTTAAACATTTACCAGCCATACTTTACGCTGCATTGAACGACGATTTTGTTTACGCTCACTTTCACGCTCCAGAAACTGCTTCAATGCTTTACATTCAATAAGTGTATATGTATTATGGATCTTGCCATTCTTGGTTTAGATTTAAACTGTATAGCTATGAAAATAATAGTTTTCATATATAGTATATATCTGTGACGTATATTGGCTTGCGTATTTGTAAACTTTATATGCATGAAATATGTTTGTTTACATATAAACTGTATATCTCGTATGTTTGTGGTGTACATTATGTATATATATATATATATATATTATGCATCATGATTTAGATATAAAGCTGTAAATGTATTATCCATCTGGGATTAGATACGAAACCGTATAGCTCTGACGAATCTTCGTTTACATGTATACTATATATAGCTGTGACGTGTCCTGGCTTGCATGCACACTATATATATATGCATAAAATAATGTTGATTTATGAGGGTAAAAAGAAACCATGAAACCTGAAACCAAACCAAAGCAAAGAGCAATACTTGATATATACCCTGGCCAGACATAGTGTGTGTAATAAGACAGCACTGGTCTCACTTGTGTTTACCTGTGAGCTGTAAGTGCACCAGCAAATTAAATAAAAATAATGATCTGTAAATGGAGTAGCAGACGAATTTTGACACTCGACATGCCTGAGGTAGCGTGCTGTTTTGACGCCGCTGTACGCCTGGGAAGAACAACAAACACCACTTATTGTGGAAGAGGGTGTATTACATAATCGAACACGCGTCGAACATAGCTTGACACCATCTAAGATGCTATCTCTGTGGGAGTGAAAAGTAACACGAAATAGCTGTTAAAAATGTACTTGGGTGTGGCACGAGGTGAACGGACTGCTGTGCTTTGTTCTGGAGGACTGACGCACGGTTCTCTGTGGAAGGTGTTTTATTGCGTTCTGACTATTGTTAGTCTGCTCGTTTTTATAAATCGTATTTTTTTAAAAATCCCGTGCCATTTCAGATTAGGCTTGGTGGCTGGATCCTCGCAGATGTTGATCGTATATCAGTAACCAATATGCTGATTAAGTGAAGATAACTGAAATCAGAGCAGTACGTAGTCTCTGTAAGACTCCATCGTCTCTTCTACTCGTCTATTTAACTGCTTTTCTCTTCTCCTACTGATTATAATCTCCTTAAACATACTCGTATTCACATTTATTCCACACACACACACACACACACACACACACACACATACACAAACACACACACACACACACAATTACGCATCTCAGTCTTTCTTCTAACATATTCTTTCCGCATGTTTTTTCTCACTCATCATAATCTCCTTACAACCTGCTCATCTCCCCTGTTTTTCTACTCCACAATAATCTCCCTTAAATGTGCATCCAGAGTATAAACCGGAAACTCCATTTCTATAAACTCACTTTCAGGAAAATATCCAAGTCCGAAGAAAGCAAAATACAGCATCAAATGTTAAAGAGCATATAAGTAATAGCAGTAACAATACATATATTGCCGTGAAGAAGAGAAGAGAAGAGAAGAGAAGAGAAGACTTACTGTCAGGCAAAACACAGGAAATGTGTACTGGTGTTGAGAGCAATCACATACTGATATTCAAACCACCAAACACCATGTAATAATAGCAGTAAAAATAACAACATTAATAACAACAATAAAGACAATAAAACAAGAAGAATATACTTTTTTCGCATGTGGGCTTAACACTTGACTAGAGCGGGTTACACAACTGAAGGTAAGCAGGAGGGAATTCACAGCCGGCCTGAAGTAGGGCCTATAGCACTATATCCTTACAGCAGAAAAACAAGAGAGGACGCCACTTGATGGAAGAAGCGTTTCCCGAACGAGCTTTTCTCTTAGCAATTGATCTTAAGCGGCGACCTGGGGGTAAGGTTACAAATATTGGGTAAGTGTGATTCTTTTCCATCAGTCATGTCTGATAAAACGGAAATGTCGGATGTGCTGGCACGAGTATCGTCTAGTGCATTCTGAACGACTGCATATGTAGTGATGGATCGGTCAAGTGTACATCCGTTCTAATATTCATTTTGGGCGCATAGACATGTATACATTATTTAGCATGGATTGTATTGGGTTGGTATACTTTATTTAGTAATGACTGTATTTGGCATGTAGACATTATTTAGTATTGACTGTTTGGGGGCGTGTATACAAATGTTACTATTAACTGTGTTAATTGCGTCATGTTTCTGTGTGTGTGTGTGTGTGTGTGTGTGTGTGTGTGTGTGTGTGTGTGTGTGTGTGTGCAACATCTGTACATAAAGCAAAGGCAATAATGACCAGAGAGGGGGTCAATGAACAGTATGGGGCCCAAGACTTTTTTACTTAATATTTTTATAATAAGATATTTTAAAAATATATACAATTAAAATTATTGCATGAAAATTAGAAGTTATGCCAGTGCTAGTTTTCGCAGGGTCTCACTTCAAAAGCTGGTAGCTGGGCTTGGATTTTTTTTCTGCCTGGGTGGTGCGGGTGCGGATGATGGCGTAAAATCTGGTAACTTTCTTCTTGTTAGTGGAGCCACCTTCAAACGATCGGTGATATACTTAACATATTTTACTTTAGCCTTCATTCAAATAATTCTGTATTTTTATCGATCATTACTTTTTGTTCAAAGTCCGCCTTTAGCGAACTTTTAATTCAGAGGAAGTTTTGGAGTGTACTTTTATTTCTTGCCACTGTAGTCTGACAATTTAAAACAACAAAAAGTGAAATGGTATGCTTTCTATTAATCACTTGTTCTCAAATGGCTTGACCAAATTCTCACACTCAGTACTTGATGCTTATGCAATTACATCACAATTTGCAACGGTACACGTGTAAGAAAAATTATATGAGTTTTTTGTCCAACATGGGTGTGCAGTTAAGACTGACCTTGACCGCAAAACGACTAGCATATTTTTCTTCACCTTTCAATGAAATGTTCAGTAATATCACGAATCATCACACCCGTTTCTTGGTTGTACTATTCTTTCAAAACTTTTTTTTTTAAAAGGTAAATTAGTGTCGATTCAGTACAACTTTGTTTTACAGGTGTAAGTATTAACAATTCTGCCCAGTTTGGCCTTGTGCAATTAATACGCTCTGAGTGCGAACTGTGATAGAATCGCTAATTACCGGTTGACTGACTCAGAGCAATGCCACCTAGGATACCAAACGGCCAAACAGGTTGACTCCATCAGGTGTACGACAACAGATGTTATTACGGCAGTAACAGCTAAACATTTACATGCCGTCACGCGTTTATGCAAAACGAAAACCCTAAAAATAAGGTCTAGTCTAGAAACAACTTGTCAAGTTCGGTCGACCGGTGCATCTTTAGCAGCGGGTCACAGTCAAACAAGCAACGGATCACGGTCAATTGAGCAACGGATCACGGTCAATTGAGCAACGGATCACGGTCAATAGAGCAACGGATCACGGTCAATAGAGCAACGGATCACGGTCAATAGAGCGACAGCTATTTGCTGCAAATGGCCGATAAAGTAAATACACCTAGATTTATACCGGGTGAGAAATTATATGGTCCGGCAAAATTTCTTTTTTATATATATATTTTTTTTTTTTAAGGAAGCACGAGCCGTTAGTATGCCGGGAATGTCGCGATAAACACGCAGCATATGTTAGCGATAGAATAGAATTCACACTGTACACTGCAGAGTTACAGTGTTATGGTCAATGCTGTTTTCTATTGCTACAGATATACAGTGGTCAGTGCTGTTTTCTATTGCTACAGGCACAAAGCAATGGCCAATGCTGTTCTCTATTGCTATAGAGTATAGATACAGTGACGGTCAGTGCTGTTCTCGATTGCTATAGGTACAGAAGTGATGGTCAATGCTGTTCTCGTATGGTTACAGCTCTTCTCTATTGTTATAGGCAAAAAACAATGGTCAGTGTTGTTCTCTATTGCTATAGATACAGAGCTGTGGTCAATGCTTTTCTCTATTGCTACACAAACAGAGCGAGGGTCAATGCTGTTCTCTATTGCTACAAGTAAAGAGCTACGGACACAACTGTTCTCTATTGTTAAAGATATAGAGTGATGGTCACCGTTGTTCTTTACTGCTATAGGTACAGGGCTATGGTCAATGCTGTTCTCTGTTGCTATAGGTACAGGGTTTTGGTCACCGTTGTTCTCTATTGCTATAGGTGCAGGATTATGGTCAATGATGTTCTCTATTGCTATAGGTGCAGGATTATGGTCAATGATGTTCTCTGTTGCTATAGGTACAGGGCTATGGTCAATGCTGTTCTCTATTGCTATAGGTACAGGGTTATGGTCAATGCTGTTCTCTAATGACAGAGAGATAGTGATGGTCCGTGATGGTCTCAACTGCTACAGGTTTGAAAGTGAACATAACTATAAAATAAAGTAAAAACTTAGAGTTCTGACTGGCGCCTCTATGACCTGATTGTACAGAACAAACTCTAGTTTAAAATTACTCAATTTCATGTACTTGGTTTTTAGGGGGAAAGTAATATATTATAGCAGACAAACAAAGTAAGCTGCACCTTTTACTGCTCTACGTGGGGTTGCCATGCTTACGTATTTATCCTTTTCCTGTTCCAAAAAGAAAAAAAAAGGATAGGATGCCCTATCATTATGAGCTCAGAGTGTGCCCCCTTCGAGAGAGGGACACAACCGCTGTCGGAGCAAACAGCCTCACATGTTTCATGACAAACAGATGTGCGCTATGCTCAATGCTGCATGAAATATTTCCTTTAAAAAAAATCAAACAAAAATTAGAAGGTTCTTCACTCTTTTTAATTTATAGCATGTGTTCCCAATTTTCAATATTTCTTTCACAAGAATGTGCATTATCACCTTTCTTTCAAACAATAAACTACATTTGGATTTGTGTATGTATGTTAAGCCATTCTTCCGTAGCCTGCACAGACACCATACTCATTGCAAACAAGATTAGAATACATTTTAAATTATATAAAGATAATAGCAATTTCTTATTTTATAATATTAATTATTATATAAAAGTGAGATTACTGCAATTTCAAATTTATTACATGTTTATTGTCTAATATAGTATTGTATCAGGAAATTATTACAGCAATGTAATTACAAGATATATCAATTTCTTATTGCATAATATAGTATTATATCAGGAAATGGTTACAACATTATAATTACAAGATTATAGCAATTTCTTAACGTATATTAAAGTATTATATCAGGAAATGGTTACACCAATGTAACTGCAAGATTATAGCAATTTCTTACTTGATAATATAACATTATGCCTACAAATATAGCAAATGTACTGCTACATGCAGTGGATAAACAATTAAATATATGAAAACACTTGCAGATGAACAGTTAGCAGCATATTTTTGTAGATAGTGTGATGGTGGTGATTTTGTCATCTAGGCTGATGATGATGAAAACAAAATTATTCAAGAACAAAGTAACAATTTCAACTTTATGAACACCTATCCTCCCACATCTATCAGTATTAAACAGAAAAATGTAAGACAGATGATTTATTTTGTTGGAGAGCAAAAATAAAGCAAAAGTCATGTTGCATGCATCAAACCTTGATTAATGTTTTACCTGGAAGCAGTAGCAGCAACTTCAAATACTGTGCCTCTCCCCTTCTGCAGAAAATCTAAAATGATCCCCCCCCCCTTCCACATATATATACACACACAAATGTCACATGCATGCATGAACACACACAAATACACTTTCTCTATTCCACAGAGAATCAGCTTGCCATGCACCCTGCAAAAGCTTGATCACATGTATATTTTTCAAATTTCAAGTACAATTTCTTTTGAAGGAACAAATATTGGACCCCTTCTGTTGAAAGGTCCCCAAGCACTGAGAGTTGGGGAGGGGGGCTGCAGGCACTGTAGTCGTGCCACTTCATGCAGCCATTCTAGTATACAATCTCTGTCATTTTAAAATAATATGTCTATGTACATTTTTGTTTTTGGAATAACAAAAATCTTCCTGGGTCAAACAAAACAACAATACAGCTGGGAAAAGAACATTTTTCTAGTGGTATCACACTGATTAGGGGGAGACAAATACATATGAGAAAAAGGAGACTTAACGCAATGACAGTGATTGGCTTGGGCAGAAAAAAAGGGAATAATTCACTCACATACACAGACAAGAGGCTACCAGGAATAAAAGAATCAGCCCTCGTCATCTTGCATCCTCTTGGCTGACTATGATGGTGAACAGACCTGTCTCAGTGTCATGGGAAGATAATTATGACCCAATTCTCTTCCCTCCTATCACAGGTTTGCCAACTAGGCAGAGTTCTGGTATCTTTGAAAGAATCACTTTCCAAAAAAATTCATAAACACATCAATCTCTTGTCATTTTCTTTAAAAAAAATAATATATATTAAGAAAAACTATAAAATGCAATGACATTAAATGATGTTAAATATTATTCAAAATTAAATAAACTAACTTGACTAAAAGATGTGATAATAAGCCCAGATATTTTCTCTTGAGTCCATGTACATCTCAAAGAGGGGAAAAATGCTCTTTTGTTCAAGTATGTCTGGAAAATAATTTTGTGCACATACTACCAGAGTCTCCTGCTGAGTTAGTTTGCAAGGAATGTCTCCACGCACTTTCTAATAGCATGATCTGGTCTGTTTATGCTTCTCTTTGGTTTTCTCCAAAACACAAGTCAACCTCTTTATAGTGAATACAGATTTGACAGTGGCTTTTCTTATCACAGGCATCAAACTCATCAATAAATGTAATTCTGACAGGTTCAGCAAAGTGAGACATAACATTTTTTTCCTGACAAATAGCTATCACTTTACAATGAAAGTTGCTTTTAGACATACCGGATTTTCTTATACCTACTGTCAGTTCTTTACAAATAATGCAGTTCTGAAAGAGGTAAACAAGGTTATAATGACATTTTTTTTGCTAAATGTCAACTCTCTTGTAATGCAGTGGGTTTGACATTAATTATGGTGCAGAGATAGACAATTACATTCATTTTCAATTTTTTGCTTCGTTCTAAGTACACATCAACTTCTCTACTTGAATGTCATTTTTAAATTGTTAAAATTATCCACAATGGCATTTTTACAACACACACCAAAACCTCTTTGCAAACTTAGCCACATGTGAATCAAGGTGGGGAGACAACAGATTTTTAACTGATATCAAATAAGCATTAAGTAACAATGGTAAATCCTTGAGTAAATAGCAAAATTACAGTTGTGTACCTACTACTCTTAGTGGTGTGCAAAAAAATGTACTTTCTAAATCCCAGTGACATCTGAACCTAGCTGCATAAATAAATAAATTATATATGAGTCATTTGCAGCAGGTATTGGTTAATAGGTATTTCCCATGTGACCAAAAAGCCAATTACAGATTGGTTCTTTGCCAGCATACTGCTCACCAGAACTCAGGACCTCAATGACAGGTGTTACAGCATGCACTGATCCAAAATATGTTAAAATAAAACTGCTTTAGCATGTGCTGTTAATGAAGGTAATGTCTGACAACCCAATAACCACATAAAAGGCCACAGTCTAAAGGCAACACTATAGAGAGGCTAAGTGTTCTCTATGTAGGCATGTTGTGTGGTAGATAGGAATCATACCAATACAGTGACAAAAACTAATCCACATTATCTTTACACACACACACACACACACAAACAGAGAGAGAGAAGAAAAAGATAAAAGCATCCCTTGAAATGAAAATTGATAAATGGAATGCCAATCTGCCCTAAATGAGGCAAGCAGAAATCTCAACTACCTACCAAGCAATTTGCTTTCCAGTAAGCCTGTGGCTTTTGATGCCCCTAATGTCTGTTTTTCTGTCCTGATAACACCTTCCAATTACTGTCATTGTACTTACATCACCGGCACAAAAGGTTTACACCTGGTTCCCACAGTACAGACTGTAGCTTATGGATTGCATAATCAGTTAAGCAGGTAGTAAGTATTGGCAGACTGGTTAATCTATAGTGAAGCAGATCATCAAACAGTGAGAGTAAGAGTGCACAGGATTCTTCTTGTCATCAGCTCCTTAAAATATTTCACTTGCTACATATACTTTATTTTTTATTTTGAAAGAGGGAGACGCAAACAGAAAAGGGGAGAGAAGGGGATGCCACATAGAAAACTGGAATTTTTCCCACTAAGATGGTTTGGCATTTGGAAGAGTAATCAACACTGACAGCATAAAACCACATCTGTGCTCAATTAGATTATCCACTTCTAACCTATTTAAAACTGTGCACATTGAAAGAAGAAAAGAAAAACAATTCTAGATGTCATGCCACCAATGCATTCCTAATCCAATCTATAACAGTTATGCATTCACTGCAAACTATATCATATATGTATATAATTTAATGACATACACATTTTTAACATCTAAGTAAATGTTGACAAGTGGTGGAAAAAAGAATAATTTAAAGAGTTAAACTTTGAATTACTGGAAATTTAAATGTTTCGATTCTTTCAATAAAACCTTTACTTGAGATATGGGAATGCAGTTTTCTTATGTTAATGACTGACATATTAGTTCTAGGAAATTCAAAGAACTAAATTTAATGAATTGCATTAAAAAGTAAAGCAAAGTTAACTATATATTCTAGAATAAATACAAAACTTAACTTTATGTTTACCATGTTTCTTGTTAAATAACAAATATTAGTTCTAGGAAATTCAAAGAGCTAAATTTAAAGAATTCCATTAAAAAGTATAGCAAAGTTAACTATATATTCTAGAATAAATACAAAACTCAACTTTATGCTTACCATGTTTCTTAAATAACACATATAGATAGATAGATAGATAGATAGATGGATGGATGGATGGATGATGGGTGGATGGACGGACGGATGGACGAATGTATGCACAGACAGACAGACAGACAGACAGACCACACACTTCACCAACAGAATATAGAACAAAAGTGATGCCAAGTTCAATGCAAAGTTGATGTTCATACAAGAAGAGTTCCTATGTCAATAAGTACATATTTCATCACAAATACAGCACAAGCATTTTGACATAGCTCAAGAGTGCATATATCCTAATACATATTTCATCTGCACATACAACATAAGCACAGAAATAGCTCAATTGTTCATATCTGAATACATTTTTAATCAATATTTAATATGCAGCACTGAAATAGCTCAATTATTCATATCCAAATACATATTTTACCAGTACATGCAGCAACAGCCCTGAAATAGCCCAAGTGCTCAAATCTAAATAATATTTCACCAGTACATGCAGCAACAGCCCTGAAATAGCCCAAGTGCTCATATCTTAATAATATTTCACCAGTACATGCAGCAACAGCCCTGAAATAGCCCAAGTGCTCATATCTAAATAATATTTCACCAGTACATGCAGCAACAGCACTGAAATATCCCAAGCGTTCATATATCTAAACACAAAATTCATCCATCTATGAGAATAGTGGCACATCAATAAAATTTCAATGGACAGCTGTATTTTATAAATACTTCATTTGTCAAACTTTGAAATGATATAATTTAAATGCCTCAGAATCACTGAATATGAATTTCACCAGTCACCTTAAATGTTCAGATCTGATGTGATTGTTCTGTTTTTGTTTGTCTGTTTGTTTGTTTTAATGAACGGCTTTGTTGAAAATATGCATAGGAATAAATTATCAACAAATAAAATGTATAAAAGAAAGTAATACACAAAACAGTAGATAGAAATACAAATGAACATGGAGTAATGGACTGCATGGAGTAAGTGTTTGTAATTTAACTTTTCTCTCTTCTACATTTAATTTCTATTAGTACATAAATGAAAAGAAATGAAAAACATATAATTACTCTAAAATTAATAGGAACAAAATAGTCTTCTAGTTAAGGGAAAATATTCAGTAAAATTTTAAGGAAGTACAGCTACAACTCTTGTGTAAATATCATAGTTTAGATAATATAATAAATTTTGCCTTCTGTCATGACTAGGACCAACATCAAGAATGCTATAATGCAACACTTCTGATAGACAATTCATACTGACTTCAACGATTCATAACAGACTCTCACTACTGACTTCAACCTTTCATAGCTAACTTTCCAATTTAAACTCTGCTCATTGCTTAAGAGAATGTCTTTTCTGTTTCAGCAGATCAAAGAGAAAAATGGGTTTTCATTGGGCATAACAGTTAAATGATTTCATGTGATAAACATGTCAGAATCTCTTAGTGAGATAAAAGTGATGTTTTAACAAAAGATGGCCTTTAATGCAAACTTTGAAAAGGGATATTTTCCATGCACAATGTTTCTAGAGCACATCTGCAATGGAAGATTTTCTGCACAAACACACACACACACACACACACACACACACACACACACACACACACACACACACACACACACACACACACATGCACCTGCATGCATGCACACACACACATACATACACGAGCACGCATGCACACACACACACACACACACACATGTGCAGGGATATTTACAGTGTATTTTTCTGAAAGAGAGAAATATTGGAAATATTGGATCTGTGGATAAGATATGTATTTATTAATACAGCATGTTTTGCACGAGTGCAGATGTGTGTTTGCAAAAGTGTTAAGTCAGCACATAACAACCAGTGACTTTTGAGATTTTACTGACGTTAAAACTTCAAATGATATTCCCTTAAAGGTGTACTTTCAAAGTCAAAGGGTGAATGAAAAATAAGAGATGGTTCCACACCTCAAGGGATTTCTGTTAAGAAAATACATGCACAATGTGTGGTGTTTAGTCAAGTGGAGAGCAGACAAAGCCAAGGGACAGGGAACAGAAGTCCTCTCTGTGATCAAAGAACAACTACTTGTAGCAATAATATAAACCTGCTCCTTGTGGTTGTTTTTAACAGCCGAAATGTTGCCAGAGCTAGAGTGTGCCTTTACCATGAAATGTTTGCATCCATTTACTACAGTGATGGCCACGGTATTTCAGCACACAAAAGATTACCCCACATCAATACTACCAATATAAAATATTACTTGAAAAGTTAATGAATTGATACTGATTATCTTTTATAGCACAATATAAGAAAAATGTCGCTGCCATTTAAAATGTTTTCACTAATAATATAAAATATACATAATACAAAATTGCTTTATTTGGGGTGGGGGTAGGGGAATAATACATTTTTAGTGCCTGACAGTGCTAAATGCAAAATTATATATATATATTTATTAAATCAAATATTCCAATATGTTAAACATTTAAGTGAAATTATTTAATAAAAAATAATATTTAAAAGATCATATCTTATATTATGGGAAGAAACAACATAACTAGTTTTCAGTGTATAAGACATTGTTAATAATAATTAATATTATTTATATTACCTATGCAATTATATAATTTCATACATACTATGTAGATTTCAAACATATTATGCACATTCATACACTGATGTTATATATATAAAGATAGACAAACAGGCAAACAGATACATAGAAATGTTGCCTTTCATTCCATAAATGTGTGTAAGTGTGCATATGTGTACCTCATATACATGTGCACATGTGTGATTCCTGATAAAACTTATACAGAATGTCTGTAAATATAATTAAATAAATTTTATTTTAAAAAAATGGCCAGATTCAGATGATACTCAACAATCTAATTCAGGGGTTCTCAACCATGTTCCACAAAATGTTGCTAGAAGTTCTTCAAAGAGATCATGATTAAAAATAAAAAATAAACATTGATATAATAATTTTTATGCAGGGGTTCACTGAAACCTGAAAATTATTTCAAGGGTTCCTTCAATCTATAAAAAGGTTGAGAAAGGCTGATCTAACGTAATATGTAGCAAGATGGCACAAAATCCTCCTTAATTTGTGTTTAGATGAGTAATGTACATCAAATACTCTCATGTGGCACTGCTGTTCTGTTGAACTACACCAATCTACATGGCACTGTACATTTTATTTTATCCCACATGGCACTGCTGTTTGGTTGAACTATGCCCATCTACATGGCACTGTAAATTTTATTTTAAATACTCCCACATGGAACTACACCCATCTACATGGCACTGTAAATTTTATTTTAAATACTACCACATGGCACTGTAAATTTTATTTTAAATACTCCCACATGGCACTGTAAATTTTATTTTAAATACTCCCACATGGCACTGCTGTTCGGTTGAACATTAGCTATACAACATTGATATTCTGTTTAGTACTTCTACATACAATGGTGCCTTGTTCTGAATGTTTAATATAATTGTATGGCACTGAAGATCTGTTTAGTACTTTTTACATAACATGGGTTCTTTGTTCAGTGATTTTAAACACAATTATATGGAACTGATTTGATAACCAGTTTAGTATTTTTACATATGTATTTTGTTCCATGATTTTAAACACAATTATATGGCACTGATAATCGGTTTAGTTTTTACATAACATGGGTATTTTGTTCAGTGATTTTAAATACAATTTTATGGCACTGATATAATCAGTATAGTATTTTTACATAACATGGGTATTTTGTTCAGTGATTTTAAATACAATTATATGGCATTGATGATCAGTTTAGTATTTCTACCTAATATGGTTATTTTGTTCTGTGATTTAAACACAATTATAAGGCACTGATAATTGTTATGTATTTTGTTCAGTGATTTTAAACACACTTTTATGGCACTGATAATTAGTTTAGTATATTTACATAATATGGGTATTTTGTTCAGTGATTTTAAACACACTTATATGGCACTGATAATTGGTTTAGAATTGTTACATAATGTGGGTATTTTGTTCAGTGATATTTTTACAAATTTTACGGCATTGATGTTCTGCTTAGTAATTTTACAGAATACAGTGTTGTGTTCAGTGATTTTAAACATAGTGATATGGCACTGATACTCTATGGAGTACTTTTCTATCATAGAAGTGTTCAATGATTTATACACAGTGATATTACATTGATGCTTTGTTTCATATCTTATTGTACTGATGTGTTGTTTAGTGTTTCTACATCTGCTAAATGGAAATGGCATTTTATTTAGCATAATAAATGTTTTCTTAATCAAAATGGTAAAACAAAGGTGTATCCATTTTCTCAAGACACTCTGTGTACCTACAAAGATCTGTTTAGCATTGTATTTGTAAAAGACAGCTAAATAAGTACTGTATTTAGAACTGTATTTAGTACTGTAAAAATACCAGAATAAAGCTGTAGCCATTTTCTCTAGACACCTCTGTGTACCTACAAAGATATGTTTAGCATTGTAACAGACAGCTACATATGTACTGTATTAAAAGTAAAAATAACAGAATAAAACTATAGGCACTTTCTTTAGACACTTTCTATATAGATCTTTGTTTAACACTATAAGTATAACAGATAATATGCCTTATTAATCAAATTGTAGAACAAAGCTGTATTCATTGTCTGAAGACACTCTCTGTACCTAAAGTACCTACACATATCTTTGTTGAACACTATAACAGACAGCTATATAAATGCATTATTAGTCAAAATGGCAAAATAAAGCTAAATGCACATTTTCAAGACACTTTCTGGACCTATACAGCTCTTTATTTAGCATGTAACAGTCAGCTATATAAATGCTTTATTAGTCAAAAGGCAGAATAAACCTGTAATTATTTTCTCAAGACATTCTGGACCTCCACAGATTTCTTACCTGCTCTCTGCCAGACATGCCATAAGATGCCATGTGGAAAACAACGTCAGCAAACTTTACAGTATTTAATACATCCTCATATTTCCTTATGTCTCCCTGTAAGCAAATAATATGACCACAGTACACTGAGAATGTATAAAGGCTGATTCAAAAGTCACATTTTCTGAAAATAGTAAACTATATATAATGATGAGTTTTTTTAATGTAATTTTTGTCACTGTTTTAATTCTGATTCAAATTTATATAATTAATTGAAGCATTTAATGTTAAATGAATTAAAATACCTAATATTAATGAAGTAAAGTACTTAATAATAAAAAAGCAATTGAAATGCTTAATATTCAATCAACTAAAGAACTTAATAATCAATGAACTGAAGAAATGAAATATTTATCAATTAACTGAAGAACTTAATAATCAATGGAAGTGCTTAATAATTAGTGAATTGAAGTACTAAACAATGAATTCAGAAAACTTTCAAACTAATAAATGTTTTATTTGTTAAAGAGCCACCATCTATTTATGTCACTTTTCTATTAATAACTAAAGTAAAATCCTGATAAGCACACTAAGCTGAATCATCTACTCTTGCAGTTATTTTATTTTTATTTTTGTCTTGATTACCCCTAAAGCATTCTTAAGTTTTGTGCTGCATTTGTATTATTTTACATTTAGAAAGAGATACAAAAATCAATAGTAACAAGATGCACCACAGAACATTCTGACTAAATAAATAAATGCACAGTTTCAAAGATTATGTGAACAAATTGTTGCTAAAATAAAGAATATTAAGTCAAGAGTTAAACAATATTTTAATGTCATTCTTAATCATTAGTCTTTGATTTCTTAAGAATACAAATATGGAAACAAAAAGTATGTTTTAATTTCTCATTATATTTGAATTCAAAGAGAGAGAGAGAGAGAGAGAGAGAGAGAGAGAGAGAGAGAGAGAGAGAGAGAGAGAGAGTTGTTATTTAAAGAGTACATTTGATACTTTTTTAAATCAGTCATTTTATAAAATACCCAAACAGTTTGAGCACATTTTTAAAAAAACAACATATAAGCAAATAAGCTTTCTCTACTTTCTCTAACTTTGAGTTAATGAGTTTAAAATGTAACTTCATGGCCCAACTTCACATCTTATTACTTTAACATAAGTAAAAACACAAACAGAAAAAGGTTTTCATGTGGTGCATCCATTAGCTAAAGTATGAAAAAAGTTATGTTTTGTCTGATTATCTAACATATTATATTTCATTCTGGATATACATGAAATTATAAAAACAGATTAGACATATGTTTAACTGTTTCTAAACTTACATACAATAATGCAAAAGTCAGTTAAGAAACTTTTAAATCCTCAACTCACAAACACTTCATCAAAAATATCAATACAAAACTTTAAACTGTTCTGCATCATTATAAATATAAGATGGTGCTAAATTGCTCCCCAGAGGGTGAAGGGTACAGAACACACATATGGTGTCCCTGCCTAAGGAATCACACTGCAGAAGTTTTAACCCAGTAGAAAGTCCCTCTTGCCTCCTCTTTCTGCAAAAATCTAACAAGACTTGTGTGAGCCTTACAGCTTGGACAGCTGGCTGTGTGGCATCTTGTCATCACAGGCAGTAAAAGAATCAAAAAAAAACATTTTTTCCATATGTGGAAATCCTGCAAAAATAATCTTTCCCATTGAACTAAACTTGTGGCAGAATTCAGACAAGAGCTTTTCCAGCAAAATGCAAGCTGGGTTTATGGGGTGGTCTGCAATAGTGTGTCACCTGGTGAGCGGGAGAGCAATAATTTAAGGTGAATGTCAAAGAACTCCTTTCTTTTAAAAAAAAAAACTAAAGAAAATATTTTAGTTTTAAGTATCAACCTTCAGTCTGCATTCTAAACCACTGAGAGTTGGGGTGGAAATATCTAAACACATTATCACAATGAATTACCACAATCAAAATGCAGTGAAATAAAAATTCAAAAAAACAGTTTTGCAAATTAAATAAAATTTCTACAATCACTCTGCAAGAAAATAAAATCTCAAAAAAAAATGTGTAATGTGTGCTTTACATATTCTGAGTTTTAAATATCACTAAACAAGATTTATAAACATTTTTTCACTGTGTGACAGTCTGATTTTTAAATGTCACATTTTTTATTGTGGGACATTCTGGTTTTAAATTTTATTAAGCAATGTTGTCAAATTTAAACATTGTTTATTTTGTTTAACATTTTCTGATTTTAAAGAGCATTTAAACAATGTTCCTGGAGAATATGACTGATAAAAGTGTGTGTAATGAACCAAAGAAATAGTAAAGATGTTTTACATCAGCACCACTGATCCCAAGGAATTTTTCATTGAAAGTGAAAACAGTACTGCAAGAAAAACAGGAAGAGATAGACTATCCAGATGTGAAGAGATAAAGAACAGTATTTATAAATGCATTCTCCAGAGCATTCATTACTCAGACCTCTGGCATACTCCACTAAATATCATGGGCCTAGAAACCAATGTGTTTGCGTCCAACCAATTCCTTCTCTCTCTCCCCCTTACCTGTTCTCAGCCCCCTAAACCCTTCTTCATAACTACCTCTTCCTTCTCTGACCCTACTTATGCATGACTAAAGTTATTAGTAAATACAATTGGTTTTCTTTTTTACTTATGAGTTTGGAACTGTACAGCTGCTGTTTAAAGTCATCACTGTAAACTGTGTAAAGTAAAGATTTCTATTTCAGAATTCTTGTTTACTTTATCAAGTACAGAATCTGGGAATATATGCAGGGCTTTTTCATTCATAACTAAATTCTAAATCTCATATAATAGGAACTATATATATAGTTTATATTCAAAAGCTATTAATACACTCATAGTGAAATTGTTACAGCTGAATTTTCTAAGAGTGACCTATGGATATAATTTTTCTGTTTTAAGATTATAAATAATATGAGCAAAACCAAAACATTTTTTTTTTTTTAATTGAAGCATTTAATTTTCTTTCTCAGTAATTCAATGCAGCAGAAAATATTGCTTGGCTCTGATTGACTGACAGACAAATTCACCAAGACTAGAAGTGAACCTTACTATGTTGACTGAAGACTTAGAAACTGGAGCAATTACTGCAAAAACAACAGTATGCTTGCCAGCTTTCCCCATGTGTTGGAAATCTCTGCTTTCATTTTGGTACCATTCAATCAATATTATCAGCAAAAGAATTTAAAACATTCTTTTAATTATACGAAAGAAAAGAAATATGGAACTATGCACAGTCAAAAAATAACACTTGTAATCACACACATGAAGTCTGATGTTTTTTATAATACATAATTAAAAACTTACATTTTGTTTAACAAAGGCTTTTCTTCTAACTTTATTCAAATTTTGTTTTATAAGTGAAATGCTAATCGATGCTTCATGCCCCATTTCTTAGGAATAACAATGATTTTTCTTGGAATGTTACTCAAGCTTTGTTTTATAAGTGAAATGCTAATCGATGCTTTATTCTCTATTAGAAATAATTTATTTTCTCCTTTTCGCTATATATTCCCAAAACAATTAGGGTTTTCAACACAATTTAAAACTGACAATAGTATCTTGTTTCAAGTGAGACAAATACTTACTTGTAGATGTACTGTTCATGTAAAACTGCTAAGACAGACCCAAAGTATAAAGATATATGTAGAGGTATCTAGATTCTAGATCTACTCTAGAATACTCTCTCTCTACTCTCTCTCCATTTCTCTCTCTCCACACACACACACACACACACACACACACACACACACACACACACACACACACACACACACACACACACACACACTGAGAATAAGAAAGTATATCTATCTATTTCAACCCATATAAAACAAATACATGTGTAGACAATTAGAAAGTATATCTATCTAGATCAACCCATATAACACAAATACATATGACGACATGTAGACAATTAGAAAGTATATCTTACCATCAGGATCAACCCAAATATAGACACATATGTGCATGAACAATTGGGGCTAGAACAACTCATGAAATTATATATGTTGCATGGACAATCAGAAATTATACTGAACCATTCTAGAACCCAAGTAAACACACACACACACACATGAACAATTTGGATGTACATCTTAAGAATCTGATAGAGCCAAGTAAACACATATATATGCATGAACAATGTGGATGTATATCTTAAGTTCCTGATAAAGCCAAGTAAACACAAATATGTGCTGGGACAATTTGGATGTATAATTAACTACTTGATAAACCCAAATAAACACACATGTTCCTGGACAATTTGGATATATATCTAAATACTTGATAAACCCAAAGACAATTTAGGAACTATACAGATCAACTCAAGCATACACAAATATATATATGGAAAGATCAATCCAAGTATGTACAAATATGTACATGGATAATTTATTAATTATGAAGTATATCTAAGCATGTGAATAATCCAAATATAAACATATAAAGGCATAAATAATTAGAAAGTTTACATAATTGACTAGATCAACCTAAGTATACACAGTGTGCACGAACAATTAGGATGTCATCTAATAGTGTTGGTGAACCCAAGAATATATAGTGAGCATGAATGAACAATTATAATGTCAT
Organism: Sinotaia quadrata; assembly: GCA_028829895.1. Lineage (NCBI taxonomy): Eukaryota > Metazoa > Mollusca > Gastropoda > Architaenioglossa > Viviparidae > Sinotaia > Sinotaia quadrata. The sequence continues at coordinate 20,639,343 of CM054182.1, forward strand.
CTAAAAGCATCAGTCAACCCAAGAATAAATACTGAGCATGAACAATTAGGAAGTATATTTAGCATATGCAGATTAAGCTAAATATACACATCTGACCATTAATTAGGATATGTATATCAACTCAAGCATACACCTTTGACCATTAATTAGGATATGTATATCAACTCTAAGTATACACATTTACCATTAATTAGGATATGTATATTATCTCAAATTTACACATTTGACCATTATTTAGGATATGTATATCAACTCTAAGTATACACATTTACCATTAATTAGGATATGTATATCAACTCAAGTATACACATTTGACCATTAATTAGGATAAGTATATCAACTCAAGTACACACATTCATGTATGGACAATTAATAAACGTACCTCTAACCATCTAGATAAGCCCAAGAACAATGAAACTTCACTAATTCAGATTAAATGGGTGGGCTTTCCAAATTTGGTGAAAATCCAGATTACTGAGGTGACATTAATCACACTTCTAAAGAGGTAGGAAAAATAATTTTAATTGAGATCAAATTAATGAGATTGATATGTACAGGATAAACATCAACAGACTAAATCTGTGGCACATAAGAAAGACTAGGCAGTAGGAATTCACATGGGGTAAGAGAAATAGTTGGTCAAAAACTGCTCTGCTATCCCACTGTGACTAATAGGGTTTGAATAACAAGGTCACACTTTATTAAAACCTGTACATGAATAATTAATTAGGAAGTGTATTTGTCTAAATCAACCCAAACACATATGCGTATAAACAATTAGAATAGGTGGGACAGAGTATGTATAAAACTTAAAATATATATTAATATAAATATAAATTTTAAAGAGCATGTTGGTTTTAAAATGAATGGCTAGCAAGACAGCCTGTACATAAAACTAAATGCATCTGATTTACAAGACCACTTTTTGAAAGAAACACATATTATTTTTTATTAACCTATTGTAATTTTTCAGGGCATGGGTACCTACAGAATTCAGCATCGACATGGACCATGAAAATGGAGAGGGTTATGGTTTTTTCAAACATTATGGAAGACTTTCTGCATACAGGTATGATAGATTTTACTTTTACCAGCATGTGTTCTACCACTCTTCACTCAAGGCTAATTGTGTAAAACTTTTACTTACAATACCAGAAAAATAAAATTTGAAACACTCCCTCAGAACAGTTTATCATTTTTTTACCCACCATTATCCTTAACAGAAGAGGACAATAAATGAAAAATTAAATAAAAATAATGATCAGCAGTAATAAATTTAGGCTATTAAAAGGAAAAACAAGATTTAGAATATCTAATTAAGAAAATCCTTTACTTTTTTAGATAAAAATAAAAACAAAGGAAATAGTTTATTTTTTTTAAAGTACAGAAATGAGAGTGAAATATTCAAGTTCATCAAACCTAATGCTATTTAGGATGAACTTATGAACTTAATGCTTTAATGTAAGTTTACAATACAGCAAAAAGTAATTCTGTGGCCTTTACTTTAACAAATTCCATTCCGTCTAGCAAGTCCCAGACTGGTTCTTTTATATCCAAAAGTTTTACTCTGTGGCCTTCTTCCACCAATTTCTTGCCAAGTGAGAAACCAGGAAATCCACCACCACCAGTGATGACATGTGTCTCTGGATTTTGTAGGGGTGACTCTGAAGAAACTGTTTCAGTTCTGACAGGCATGGTGAATTATTCTAGAAACCATAGAATATGGTGCAGAGAGTAAGAGATGTATGAATTTCAAACAAATACAACAATCATGTAATAAAAACTCTACTAAAATATTTTCTAAAGTCTCTTTGATCTGATTAAACATTTTTAACACTACAGATTTAAGCAAATAAACAATTAGAAACAAACAGATATAGTAAGCAAATAAGCAAACTAACTGCTGCTATGTTTCCCCACCTAAGAGAATACAAATATGATTCAAGGTTGTGATATTTAAAACAGAAAATATTTCAATTATTACAGTTTATATCCATTTACTGAAATAAAGGATTACTATACCAACATTAATAAAGCAAAATATTAAATATTCAGAACAGAGTAAGAGAACAGTAGTTCCATAGTACATGTATAGCATAATTTCTCTCTGTCCTCTCCTCCACAATATATGCACACACACTGACATAGAATATATAGGCATATACACTTATAATTTTACATGCAGTTCATATAACATTTTGATTTAATGCTAAAGGATTTTACTTCAAAGTTTATTCTCTGTTTTGGAAGAGACAGTGTGTGTGTGTGTGTGTGTGTGTGTGTGTGTGTGTGTGTGTGTGTGTGTGTGTGTGTGTGTGTGTGTGTGTGTGTGTATGTGTGTGTGTGTGTATGTGTGTGTGTGTGTGTAAGTGAGAGAGAGAGAGATGTGTGTGTGTGCGCGTTTGTCTTAGTTTATCTTTATGTATTTGTATGTGCTTGGGTGTGGGTGAGGATGTGAATGCTGTTTTGTATCAGTACGCACATAAGATATTTGAGACTATAAGTATATTATGCATATGCACAAATAGCAATAACTATAAATCAGCATTAGGTTTATTATATGGTTCTGTTTCTGACGGAAGCCTGTTTTCATTTATTTGTTGGCATCAAAACATTTGTTAATGTGGGGAACTTCAAACATTAGCCTAACATGATCACGCACCGCAAGTCTAAGAGTAAGACTCAATGCGCCTGTTTCCTGTTTACAGCTTTATTTTCTTGAGAATGCTGTAGCAGCTTTACCACTGGCAAAATAATAGGCCTACCTTTTGCAGGGTTGGCACAGAAACGCCATGTTGCTAAGAATAAGTATACTGTCATTCTAGTGATACATTACAAAGGATTGTAATAATAATACTATTCAGTGTGACCTCTTATAATAATAATTCTTTATTTAAAACACAAATAAAACTTCAAAATGCTATTCAAACACGCAAACCACGTTATTTGCACTTAGCAGACGATAATTAGGGCCTATAGCTCTGCATTTTAGAGTATTATGCTAGAGCCAGCGTCACTTTAAAGTCTACTATAAAATAATATCTAAAATAAGTATATCAATATGAAAAATAACTGTACATCACTCATACGGTAACGGTAGTCGAGAATGACTTGTATAATTTGCGTTCGGTGTTGACAGGTTTTCTTTCCGCACGATGCTTTAATGGAACAAATTTTGGTTGTCGCAAATATAAACTACACTACTATATTGCTTTCAGCAATATTTATTTGCAATAATCTATAGAATATTGTTGCATATTCTCTAATATGTAAGTGTGGTCGTTTTACTGCGATTATAAAAATTCAGACTAATACACACTTGCGACATTCATATGCTAACGATTTCCGGGGTCCTCCATTTTGCTCCATGGCAACTTGTCAACTATGGCGGAGCTGCTGGATCACTGAAGGTGAGAAACTACTCCTTGTTTTGACATGAATTTAAATCGGCGTTGTTCTTTTTATGTGTTTTGTATAATTACAATATCTGTATCACACTATATATGTTAATTATAATGTATCAATTAATGAATAAATATTTTAAATATTTCTTGTTTGTACCCCCCCCCCTCGATGATTTTTTAAAATTAATTTAACTAGTCGTGTTTATGTCTGGAGACAGGTTCCAGCACAATAATAATCAGCAAAATGAGTATAAATAATTATTGTTTAAATGTCTGTAATACTTTATTTCTCTTTATATTTCATTCACTAATCTGCTTGAATAAGCTGACTTTATTGATATTTGTTTTTATTTAATCGAGTGATTAGATAAAGTCACATTGTGCAGCAATACGCATATAATCTTAGTTATAGCATTAGATTAAAAATTGAACATGTGTTTATATTTTAAAATTTATTTAGAGCATATATATATAATTATAATCTTTAATAACTTTCAGGGTATTTTACTGTGACACTGTGAAAAAATAGTGCAATCACAACACAAACCCAATGTACGACAGAGCACCCCGAGATTTTAAACCCCATGTTGGGTCAACCCCAGGAAATGTGGGTCCGGGGTCTTATGAACCAGACAATCCAAACAAATCGCGTCTTAAGTCAGGTAAGATTGATTATTATTTATAAGAGTTTATGTTATAAATATGGAGTTCTATTTACCCATTTTTCTTTTATATTAATCTGCAAAACTAATTATCTGATAACCTAAATTTAGATTATTATGGAAAATTAAATTTATTTACAACTATAAAATTGAAGGATATAAAATTTAATTAAGTTCATATTTTTGTTAAAGTTTCAAAAATATTTTAAAGAGGTGTGGAAAAGTGAACTATGGTTCATTTTCTAGCTTTTATAACATATATGTATATGGTATGAATATAACAATTGTTTAAGCAACTTCTGATACAATTACTGTTTGCTTGCTTATTTATATTTACAAAGTTTGTAAGTGCATTTTTAAAGTTATCCATAGATTTTAAATGTTCAACTTCATATGTCTGGATTTCAGCAGGAATATGTATTTACAAATGTTTAGAGCTACTGCTGTGACTTACAGCATTAAGAACCATGCATTTGTTAATGCCTAGAATTACAAAAGAATGTTTTTCTAATATATAATTAATAATTAATAACAAGAATATGACTCTTAATTTTTTCTGTTTATAAATATTATGGTTTAGATCTTAATCAAATTTGTCACACACCACAAATAGTATCCTCTTTCCAGTATTTTTCTAAATATTGATTTTATTAAATTGGTTTCCTGATGTTCTAGCAGTGGTACTCTGTCCTTTGGTTTGCTTAATTATACTTTACTATCTTTTTTCCATTTTCATCCAGTTGTCTTCTCATTGCTTTCAATAATTCAGTAGGTGAAATAGTTTGTAAGTAAATGTATACTAGGATAAAATTAATCATGTGCATTGCATGATTTAAAGTTACATAAATCAACAATAATTCATTATTCAATAAACCCATCATTAAATCAAATTGTATTGTTAAATCGCTTTTTTCTAAAATTATTTTTCTAGTTCTTATGTTAATAAATAAATAAACTTGTGAAAATTATTCATAAATAGTTAAGTTTTTATTCTTTAGAAATTTTTTAAAAGTGAAATAGGTGTTAACTATATTTGTCACTAAAAAGAATATTAAAATATTTTGATCTAATAAACTGAACAATATATTTATATATTCATACTAAAAACTCATTTATATTTCAGAATGAAATGATTGTTCATTTATTTTTAATATTTCTTAGATGGCTATGCTCCATTTTTGTCCATGACCAGTCGAGAAACATTCCTAAATATAAGTGACCAGCTAGTGGCAGCACCTGGACCTGGACATTATGACCCTACCATTATCAGTACTCATGTGAAGGTCAGTGGCTATAAGCAGACATATTTTATAGCTCTATGGTCAAAGTTTTCATCATTTTACTATTTGCTTTTTAAATTAAAAATGTTAATTTAAAAAAATATACATTTAAGAGCTTTTAATATTGTTTAATAAATTTCAATAAATTATAATTTACTCTTATGTTGAGTATTGGATATGTTTTCTTTAATTCTTTTCTTGCATGCCAGTAACTATTAGATAAATGATAAATTTCAGGAACAGTGGAATAAACTTTACATACCAGTTCAATGATTTCAGAGAAACTAGAAGTTATTTAATGTATCCGCTTCTCAAAACAAATGTCAAATTAATAAATGTGTGAATTCTGAGAGAAATACTCTTTATGAGAGTACATTAATTATTGTGTACTGAGAGATAAACAGCCTTTGTGAAATTATTAGTGTGATCCATTCATCCAGAAATGAATCTTGTATATATTGTGTATACGCCCAGATATAAACTGGTTTTGATTATACACAGGAATATGTTGAATATTGAACTGAATTTGGTTTTGCTTAATAGTTAATTCTATCATACTTTGCTTTTGAATACAGAATTTCAACACAAAGAGTGTTCATTGTAAATGACAGTCTTTAATTTGTTTTTCCTGCAGTCTGATTTTTACTGTTTTTTCCTTATTCTGACTAGGGTGGACAAACACTGATTGCAAAAGAAAAACGTTTTAAATATACTCAATCAGAAACACCAGGACCTGGATCATACAATCCTGAAAAACGAGAGGAATGCACCCGGAAAACAAAGTCTGCACCAGAATATGGGATGGGAAAGGTACTTGACACTAGCTTCTTTTTTTTTTTTTAAAGTTTTTGTTTGTACTAAATAAATTAGACAATGCAAGAAAACTGAGATGAGGTTGGGTGGGTTTTTAGATTTTATTTGCAAGAAAATTTTATTTTATTTTCATCATCATCATCATCATCATCATCATCATCATAGCATTCAGTAATTGCATATATAGTACCCAAAGTTTTTGTACAAACTACTTGAACACATAAGAAAACTACTTAATTAAACAAAACAAAATGGCTTCACATACAAATTGATAAATTTGTAGGATAGGATTATTTGTGCAGAAATTAATCAAGTATTCCTATGCTTGCAGTAAATAGTACAAATGAATGGGGTTTGATATATCGTCATTTTTGGTAAGCAATAGAATACCTGCAAATATCTAACCTGCATATTGTAATAAAAATACATTATTGCGACTTATCTAACTGCATATTTTACTTTAGTCGTGAAGCCATTATGAATTTGCACTAAAATTCTCTAAGGTGCGGTTACCTCCCCTTGTCCACAAATTCGTTTTTGAGTTCACTTTATATAACAAGAGTCTACTACAAACAGTTCCAATGAAAATTAATACACTAGATTTATCGGTAGTTAACCAAATGGTAATTTATTGCTTATATTATTTCTTTATTTATTGAAGCTATGAAAGAATGATGTAGAAACAGTTTAATTTATATTTTCCTTTCATAACTGGAACAAATGTGCTTAGGCATTTTATTGTATTTTTTCCTTCAAAATAACAGCCTGTAAATTCCTTTCAAAGTATGTAGATGCGCAAGCTTATTAGCTGGAAATGAAGAAAATATGTCCAATAAATCTTCTACTTGTTCTTTGCAGCATCCACCTGGTTGTCAAATTTTGCATAATATTGTTGTATAATACTTTTGTTGTGGTACTTGCATTCAACAATAAAACGTTTTGCTCTTGTGCCAGTCATTAAGATTGTGTTTTAATTGATTTTCTTTTGTTTACAGCTGATAACTAGCAGAATTAAATTCTACAGGAAGCCTGAAGCACCTTCTATTCCTTCACAAGGTTTGGCCTATGGTTATGAGGAATGTGATGACGGCACTTTGAAAAAGCAGGATCCCCCCCCTCGTGACACATCTCTCGGTCCAGCATATTATGACCCATCTGTGGTAAGCAACAGCTTCATTATTTAAACTTTAATATTGCGACCCAGCTGTGGTAAGCAACAACTCAATTATTTAAACTTTGATATTATAACATAGCATTGGTAAGCAACATCACCATTCTTAACTGTAGTGAGCAACAGCTCCATTTTTCAAAATTTGATTTTATTACCCAGCTCTGGTAAGCAATGACACCATTTAAAGAATTATATTATGACCTAGCAACGACACGATTTTTTTAATTGATTTTATGACTCAGATTGGGTAAGCACAATACCTATATTTTAATGTTATTAATACCATATTTAATAAGCAACATCATCATTTTTTTAATATTTTATATTATGACTGAACTTTGATAAACAACACCCTTTTAAAAAATAATTACATTACCACCCAGCTTTGGTAATCAAGATTAATTTTATATATATATATATATTGTGATACAACTTTGGTTTTTTTTAAAAAAAAGAAGAAATACTATTTTTTAATTTGAAATTACTAACCAATTTTGGTAAGGCTGGATTCCCATCCCCATTCTCAACCTTGCTTGGTTTGTCATCATCCAGATTATGTGTTGTGCTTAATTCATTTTGGTAGGCAAGAATTTCTATATAAACTAATAGATATCTATGATGTATTCTGTATTCTATCTGACATTCTGATTCAGTCTGGAGAAGTTCTTATAAAACTTTTCATTTGATGCTTTATTAAGTATCCTTCCAACTGTGTTATTATCTATGTCAAGTGTAATAAACATATATTGATTTTCTGTCTTATTTATTTCTTTCCCCGTCTCTAGCGCTTCCACATACACACACAATCTATCTCTCTCCAGTAACAGAATGTATGATTTTGTTTATTAAATCCTCATGATATTATTTGAAAGAAGGATGGATGGATGAATGGATGGATGGACGGAAGGATGGACAGACAGACAGACAGACAGATTGATAGAGAGAGAGAGAGAGAGAGAGAGAGAGAGAGAGATAGATAGATATATAGATAGATAGATAGATAGACAGATAGATAGATAGGTAGATAGGTTACATATCTATCCATCACTTTGGTTACTTACACATCTATCCATCACTTTGGTTACATATCTATCCATCACTTTGGTTACTTACACATCTATCCATCACTTTGGTTACATATCTATCCATCACTTTAGTTACTTACACATCTATCCATCACTTTGGTTACATATCTATCCATCACTATGATTACTTACATATCTATCCATCACTTTGGTTACATATCTATCCATCACTTTGGTTACAGATCTATCCATCACTTTGGTTACTTACATATCTATCCATCACTTTGGTTACTTACACATCTATCCATCACTTTGGTTACATATCTATCCATCACTTTGGTTACTTAAACATCTATCCATCACTTTGGTTACTTACACATCTATCCATCACTTTGGTTACATATCTATCCATCACTTTGGTTACTTACACATCTATCCATCACTTTGGTTACTTACACATCTATCCATCACTTTGGTTACATATCTATCCATCACTTTGGTTACTTACACATCTATCCATCACTTTGGTTACTTACACATCTATCCATCACTTTGGTTACTTACACATCTATCCATCACTTTGGTTACATATCTATCCATCACTTTGGTTACTTACACATCTATCCATCACTTTGGTTACTTACACATCTATCCATCACTTTGGTTACATATCTATCCATCACTTTGGTTACATATCTATCCATCACTATGATTACTTACATATCTATCCATCACTTTGGTTACATATCTATCCATCACTATGATTACTTACATATCTATCCATCACTCTATCCACAAGCCAGTCCCTGAGCATCTTATTCCATTGTGTATTTGTTTTTATTTTTACTTAAGACTAGATCTACATGTTTAGCTAGATTTTATTTTACAGATTAATTGCCCAGTCTTTGCTCTACAGTAATGAAATATACTCCACCATAAAAAACAGCTGTAGAGCTGAATTCTTAATTTTTTCTTCTCAGGTTTCTGTATTCTTCCTTCATTTATTGTTTCACACTATTTTCTTAGCGTTGTGAAATGAAAGTGGATTGTCTCATTTTCTGGAAACTGCTAAAAGATGTTGATTATGTTAATCAAATCACGTTAACCTTCTCCTTGTGTTTTCTTCTTCTTAAGTTTGTGGTCACAGAACACAAAGAAAAAGCTCTAAAGCAATTAGAATCGGAGACAAAGTATTATCAATCTGAATCAGCTCTCTTGTCAGAAAAGGCAAGAAGGATTGGTGGAATAGAAATGTCCTAAACAAAGTTAGAGATTCAATTATGGAACTAGCAAGGAAGAAAATGCTGATGTGTTGTTTAAAAATCCCAAGTACAATAAACCACACCAACTGCATGTAACGTTTTGTGTGCACTTTACATAATTAAGAAAAAAGTATTATAAGGATTTGGCGAAATGCTAAAGTGATGAAATTTTAGTCATGAACAAATTGGATGTATGCATGTGTGTGTGTGTGTGTGTGTGTGTGTGTGTGTGTGTGTGTGTGTGTGTGTGTGTGTGTGTGTGTGTGTGTGTGTGGGTGTGTGTGTGCATGTGTAAACATGTAAATAGAGAATGAGAGAAGGGGGGGGGGAGTTTACTTTATTTTTTCAAATTATCCTATTTATTACTGAATGCTGACACCATAAAGAGTTATAGATTGACCTTAAGAGGTCATGTCAAATCCCTTTTTATTTTTATGTATACATCAAACAATATCCCACTAGCACAATTTCAACTTTTATGTATACATCAAACAATATCCCACCAGCACAATTTCATTTTTATGTATACATCAAACAATATCCCACCAGCTCAATTTCCCATGTCATTTTCTGACACTGGCTCATTTGGAAATGGTAATTGTCAATCATGAGGGTGTGGCATTGTTATTTATTCTGTATTTGTTTGTTTATTGATCTTGTGGGAGATAGAAGGGTACATTGTTTTCGTTTGTTTGTAAGGTTTTTTTTTTTTAATTTTGTTATTTATATGTATAATTGTTTTATTGATTGTGTTTTAAATAGTTTGTGGGTATAGATTTTTTAGTTGGTTTTTTTTTTATTGTTCGGTTGATCTGTTTTTCTCATCCTATCCCAATTCTAGTTCTGGTGTTTTTATATTTTTACTTTCATTGTGTTTTGTTTCATTTTGTAATGTTGTAATGTTGCGTACGTGTGTCTATATTGTCATTTATTAGTCAAAGTACAGTATGCTTAAATGTATGCGTGCAACCTCATTCTCAGAACTCTGATTCCGGACTGACAGAGCGTGCGAGGCTGAGAGGAGCCTGGTAGCAAAGTGTATCTCCCATGTGTCGTTAGAATATCAGCTCAAAATATGCTTTTCTCCCATCACCCCCCCTCTTTCTCTTTTTTCTCCAGATCGACGGTCAGGCAAACAGGCAATACAAGGGCGTGCATTTTGGCAAGTTGTCATCCAAAAGGACAGACTTCGGAGGCCGCATGGGCCCAGGCCCTGGGGAATATGACCCTTACAAAGACGCGCTCGCGAAGCCAGAGAACGCCAACCTTCACGAGGAAGCAAGCATTCGCTACGAGGCCAAGATCCCTCGCTATCATGAAGCCATTGTAAAGGACAATGAGAAAAAGGTAGTTTTCACTCCACATCGTTTAGAAAATTTAGTTCGGGGTGGTTGGGAGAGAGAACAAAGAAAATGATGCCTTTACAATCGTGAATTTGTCAAACACACTCACATGCATAAAAATAGATCATGTAGCGTATCCTGGGATGGGGGGGGGGGCGTAATGGGCGACCGCAATCCGTGCGACACAGCCCGCCCCCCCCTCCTCCTCACATTACAAGGGTGGAGAGACAACCAGCCATCTAGATAGAAAGATAGAGTGTTTCAGTATTCTGTGAATGAATGATCGTTTAGAACTTTGTGTAGTTTTTCTTTTTCCTTTCTGTATTTAAAAAAAAAAAATCTTCAAGCTATTTTTGGCGCCGGTAGCTAATTGTATCAAATCTTTCGGATGGGTACTCTTCGCAGTCACTTGGCGTCGTCGATTGGGTCGAATGGAATGCGCACGTGATTAACTCCACAAACAAAAAAATTTAAAAAATTGCACTCATTTGGCGTCAAATAATCAGTCACATCTCGTTTGTAAAATTAGTTGCACTGGATGTCTGACAATAACTTCCTATTATGCATCACCGCACACCCTGTCCTCTCTCGTTGAATTCTTCCTTTGTTCTAAAACAAATAGTAATTGCCCAAATCTTTCTTTCTAATTGTACTTATTTTATTTTTTGCTTTACGCTTAACATTTAGAAACTGTGCCTGAGAGAGGGAAACAGAGAGAGAATACACAATAACATTTGTTCCCGATCTTGTCGCGATCGCTGAATTGCTAATGCGAGTTTTTGGAGTTAGTTCCCTTTGGTCTGCTTTTACAGCCAATTGTAATAGTAGATTGTTCGTGTATTAATTATATTATCCTATTAGAGAGAGAGAAAACCACTTCTTCCTCTTTTCTGTCCACTCACCTCTCCCAACATTCAGTTGCTGCTATGGTTTTCTTAACCTGTTTATTCATTGGGCTGTTGATTTTGTATTGAATTTTGTACTCAATCCTATGTACCTTAATTCATTGGAGTGAGTTGTGGCATTAATCGATTTGATTGGACTGCTTAACTTTGGGATTATTAGCGTGGTATAGTAATTAATTGCATGTTTCAGTGGGATTGTTAATGTGAATGACTAAAATTGCTTGAGGTGTTTGTTTGTTTGTTTGTTGATTTGTTGTGTGTGAGTGTAGTTAATAACGTGTTTCTATGCATAATCGTCTAATTTATTTATTTTGTGGAATTACTAACGCGGTGCTACGGCAGATTGACAAGTATATATGCGGGATTATTGAAGTATAGTTATGGACCTTTGCTTGATTACTTTATGGGATTATTGAAGTATAGTTATGGACCTTTGCTTGATTACTTTATGGGATTATTACTAATATTAGTATGTGATGTTAGGAACCGTTACGCGAGTTTCTCTGACATTGTTGTGGTTATATGGCTATTTCCTTGACTTCTCTGCTGGATTGTGAGCAGAGTAATATGGATATTTGCTTGACTTCTGAGTGGGATTGTGAGCAGAGTAATATTGATATTTGCTTAATTTCTGTGGGATTGTAAGCATAGTTATATGGATATTTGCTTGTCTTCTCTATGGGATTATGAGCAGAGTAATAGGGATAATTGCATACCATTTCTATGTTATGGATATTTCTTTACAGTTTCTATGATAGTGGCATGGTGATACGATAAATTGCCTATAGTTTCAGTGATGTTGCCATGGTGATAATTGATAATCAATCGCACGTGGTTTGTATCATCTTGTCCTGGTGTTGTTCATAGTTGTATAAAGTTTCTGTGACAGTGTAGTAGCGATTAGGATAATTTGTGGCTTCCCTGAGGAAATATTAGCTTGACATGGATAATTTCTTGGCTTCTCTGTGGGATTATTGGCAGAAAGACGTGACAGGGGTTAGATTTTAATTATAGACAGCGAACACTTTGTGTCGCTCACTCCATTGGTTGATTCACAATGCTGACCTACAAGTAACTCGCGCAAATCAGACTCGCTCCATTCCATTGGTTGATTCACAATGCTGACCTACAAGTAACTCGCGCAAATCAGACTCGCTCCACTCCATAAAAATTGTAAAACACTAGGTGGAGCCGGCTTTGAAGTGTTTATGTTTAAAGATTGTAATAAAAACAAAAATTTAAATATTTTATTTAACAATCAGTTTCACAAAGGAAAAAAAAATTAGCGCCAGTGCAGATTTGGCAAAGAATACGGTTTGGACTTTTCAATGAAATGATGCGAATACAAGATTTGTCAGAGAATTACTACATTGCATCGGCTTTCGTTTTTTCCCCCTACTCTTCCAAAGACAAATGATCACTCGACTTTCCACTGTCGTTATTCCATGCGGCTGCAGGCAGGGCGAGCAGATCAAAGACACTGGCTTTTGTCTCCAACCCTGGGATCTCGAAAAACTATAGGCGGACAGGAAACTGAATGAAGCGACGAGGCCTTCCAAGACGTGTTAGTGCCTTGACGAGCACTAGACAGCTAGCTTGGGAACTCGAAGGCCTTAGCCTGGCTTGCCTAGCTGATCAACTGATTCCGACAGCTAGAATTTACTGATTTTGAGGAGTGAGGATAGGGACCGGTAGGAGTGACCTATGTGCTTATTTTATGCAGTGAATATATTATGAAGATTAATTTCTAGTCTGTCATAATCCAATTTTGTATCCCCAAACATACCCCTCTTGATAATCTGTATATGACTTGTGTTTACTATGATTTTGCACCAAACCGACATTTAGCATCAATCTGAATTTGTTAGAAATGAATGAAGGAAAGCGCTTTATTTCGTCTCTCTCTCTCTCTCTCTCTCTCTCTCTCTCTCTCTCTCTCTCTCTCTCTCTCTCACACACACACACACACACACACACACCCTTCCTCCTCCCTCCAGCGACGCGCTTACATATTCAACAGCCGCGCTCTACTACGGTCGTGACGTAGTTTACCACTTCGTGACGTGTTTTAAATTTTAATTTTCTTCCGGTGTTTCTTCTTCGATCGTGGCAGACTTTTTCATCCCCTCAGCACAAAACCGAGAAAACAGAGATGTCCCTTTCGCGGTGTACCCCGACTGAATGCATGCTGCTTTCGATACTAAAACGAAAGGTAGCTAATGTCATCTGTGTTCTCGTCGAACAAGAAGAACACGTACTAAAGAAGTTATCCGGAAGTCAGCCTTGACCCACAAGTCAAACGACGGACTCTCGTAGCGTATGGATGCGTTTGTCTGTTTACAAAGAAACGAACTCTAGTGACCACGTGTCCGTGCATTTCACGTGCTGATTACAAAAATGATTGTAATATAAGTTTATTTACCTAATGGCAATAAAAAATAAAATGGCGCGTTTAAAACACAAAAGCGCAAATAATTAATTGATTGGGATTAAACTTATACGTGTTGTATATATTGGTGCGCGCGACCAAAACAGTTTACTTTGTATAGATAATTTTCGCTCATGTAAGAGTGTCTAGTTTAAATTGAATGATACAAAGGGACATTTCGATTGAATCAATTCGTATTTAGAAATTTGCCAACATTTCTCGCAGCATTCCAGTGCGTCACTTTGTAGCTATTTTTAGAAGTAAAAGTCGTCTATATATATCAAATCGTGAAAACCGAAGTTTACCTTTTTTATGCGTGCGTGTGTGCGTCTGGGATTTTTCAGCTAAGCAGACGTAAACTCTCTACTGTCGTTTCTAATAAATGTCATTTTTTTTTTTGTTTTGTACAAGTTTTAAGACAGATTAAGTGAACAGTGAACACTTCTTTTTTTTTTTACAAGTTTCAAGACAGATTAAGAGAACAGTGACCATTTTTTGTTGTTGTACAAGTTTCAAGATAGATTAAGTGAACAGTGACCATTTTTGTTGTTGTACAAGTTTCAAGATAGATTAAGTGAACAGTGACCATTTTTTTTTGTTGTACAAGTTTCAAGACAGATTAAGAGAACAGTGACCATTTTTTTGTTGTTGTACAAGTTGCAAGACAGATTAAGAGAACAGTGAACACTTTTTTTTTTTTTCTTAACTAAGCACTGTCTCCAAAAGTGATCTCTTGATTCACTATCTTAAAACCCTATGACCGATTTCACATTGACACACGTCATTCATGTGAGGGAAATGCCCCGTCAGCGGGGAGAGAGAATTCTTGTTTTCGATGGGCGCTGTTAGATTCATCATACAAAGTCAAGAAAATATGATGTGGCTGAAGAAAAAAGCTGGTCAAGCGTGCCAAGGCTATTGATCGAACGTCGTGTCAAATATGACTCCTACCTTTTTCAGTATAGAATTCACTAAAGCATCTCTCAAACAGTAAGAAATGTGTCAGAATGGTTTCCTCAAATCACGAACTCATCACTGAGGGATGAGTTGAGCCAGAGCAGAACGAAATGTTACTTAGTCTTCACATCAGCAGGTGAGAAATTAATGAACAGAATTGTGTTGACGGTCTGATAGTGATGCGTTGTTTTAACACATCGCCCATATGAATAATGTAACTAATAAAATTAAAAGATATTTTGCTTAATAATTAAATATCTTATGCTAAAGATAGTCTGAAGAGAAAACATCTTAAACATATAATTGTTTTACCACAATAATTTGTTTGATTAATCAATGTTAATACGCTTTATATAGGATAGAAATATAAGCATGATGAATTCACTTATATGGCCAATGTTTAGTGGAAACAAGAAAGACAAATAGAAAACTTAGCTTTCTCTTGGCTTGAAACAACTTTCTCTGTCTTTCTTTTTGCTTGGAAACAGCTTCTCACTGTCTTGAAATAGTGATTCTCTCAGTCATTTTCTTAGCTTGAAATAGCTTGAAATAGTCATTCTCTTTGTTTGAAATAGTCATTCTCTTTGCATGAAATAATCTTCTCTTTGCTTGAAATAGTTTGAAATAGTAATTTTCTTTCCTTGAAATAGCTTGGAATAGTCATTTTCTTTGCTTGAAATAGTTTGAAATAATCATTCTCTTTGCTTGAAATAGTTTGAAATAGACATTCTCTCTGCTTTCAATAGTTACTCTCTCTGTGTAGTCGTCTGCATTTCCTCACTACCGTAGTATATCTCTTTAGTCTAAGTATATGATAGTATATTTCTTTAGTCTAGTCTTTGATAGTATATTTCTTTATCCTAGACTTACAGAATATTTCTGTAATCTAGTCTTTAACAGTATTTTTTTTTCCTAGATTTTAACAGTATATTTTTTTAGTCTAGTCTTTGAAAGTATATTTATTAATCTAGTCTTTAAGAGTATATTTCTGTAATCTAGTCTTTAACAGTGTATTTCTTTAGTCACTGACAATGCCTTTCTTCAAACTAGTTTTTGACAACAGCTTTGTTTAGTCTTTACGGCATGGCATCTCTTTCCAGTTTTCTCTTTCCGGTCTAATTTTTCCAAAGATTATTCTTTCCGGTCTAGTTTTTCCACAGATTATTCTTTCCGGTCTAGTTTTTTCACAGATTATTCTTTCCGGTCTAGTTTTTGCAACAATTTCTTTTTAGTCTGTTGCAGTATAATTTTTCTTGTCTAGTTTTATCTTTTTTCCCAGTCCATTGATTTTTAAGGTTCCTTTTTCCGACATACATTTTGCATTTTCTCTTTCCAGTACTTTACCAGATTTTCTCAAGTAAATCACAGTGCCGTCCTCCAATCTAGTCCTTCACAATATCTTTCAAATCTAGTACAAGTCAGTACCTCCCTTCAGGCTAGTCCTTCACAATATCTTCCTCAAATCTAGTGCAAGTCAGTACCTCCCTTCAGGCTAGTCCTTGACTGTACCTCTCTTTGTTAGTAACACTCCTTTCAATCTAATCCTTGACGGTACCTCTCTTTGTTAGTAACACTCCTTTCAATCTAATCCTTGACGGTGCCTCCCTTTGTTAGTAACACTAGACTAGTCCTTGACTCTACCTTTCAGTCTAGTCTCTCACAGCTGATAGTGAATTCCGATCAGTCAGTCTGGGGAAGGGGGGGGGTCAAGTAAAATGGGGGGAGGGGGCTATGAGATGCGAACACGCTTTTTTTCGTCTCTAAGATATGCAAGAAAATAATCAGATTACATACGAACACACGCACACCGTACACAAGCGTACAAACCGCACAACATACACACATACACTTACAACGCACACAATTGCATATAAAGACGCACTAATGAAAGCACACGCATACACACGCTAACACTTGCACACGCATACACACAATACACACATGCACACAGGCGCACTTGATATATATGTAAGCACACACACACACACACACACAAGAATAAAAACCTTGAAACATTTGCAAACTCATAGTTGTCACGTGCCCATTCTGTGCGTGTTGAGCGTGAGGCCAGTCTTATGCAGACGTGTTCGCCTCATCAATTTCAGTGACAAGGGGAAAAATGAGAAAATTCCCTTGAGTTAATTTATAGCCCAGATCGTGTATGTTGTCCTATTCATACCCCGCATCTCCAGTGTAATAAACAACTTAAAACTGGGTGTGTTGTGCTGTCAGTTAGAAAAATAAATAAATTATAAAAATCGGCTAATGGGAAGCCATAGGACCCGATATCTGCAGGATCCACGCAGAGTTTGCTTAGTCTTGTAAACTGAAATCTGCTTGAACGGACCCCGGCAAGTTTTTTTCCTTCATTAGTTTCTTTCTAGAAATAAATTACGCCATCTGTTAAATTTAGAAAAGTAATTCTAATGCATGGCCATAAACATTAGAGGTAGGTTAATCTACTTTATTTTCCAGAAAAAAACTACTTGTGACATTAATCAGTAATTTACTGCACCTAATAAAAGATTTAGTTTGGTTTTTAATGTGTATAATAAGCCTGTGGTAGAAACAGATTACTGTATGGTTTTACCCTGCACCAAGAGAGAACCCAATGTTGGCGGAGAAAGCTAATTGAAATGTTCCAAAAGTTTGATTTGAATTTTGGATCAAGGAGAACCTGCGCTACGGGAGACGCAGAAGAATATGTGGTAAAAACGACAATAATAATTATCCGTACTGTTATGCCTCTGATTACAACAGCTGGTGTTGTCTAAAGAGTTATACCCTTTCAGAACAGCTAATATTATCGAAAACATTATACTCTTTCCATTACTTTAGCTTTTTGTTATCCAGAGAGTTATGGCCCTTGTAGAATAGTTATTTTTATCTAGAATAATATACCCTTTCCAGTGCTGTACCTTTATTTTTAATCCAAAGAGTTATGGGGTTGAAGTTAATGTGTTGTTATCTCAAATGTTACATAATTTTCAGTACAACTTTTATTATCCAAAGAGTTTGACCTCTTTTATACAGATGTTGTTATCCAAACTGTTATACCCTTAATTATTGTAGCTAATGTTATGACAAAATTATGGCCATTTAATGCAGCTATTGTTATCTTAAATTTAATATCCTTTCTTTATTATCCAAAGAGTTATAGCCCTTACAAGTACTAATATTATTATTCTAAGAGTTGTACCCCTTCTCAGTTGCATACAGTTGTAATTATTATCCAAATTTTAGAGTTGTGCTCCTTTAGTTAATTATTACCTTATACGGCTTGAAGAATAAACTTACTTGGCAGAACGTCAGACCTCTTATTTTTTCGGTTATACAATTTTTTTTACTCCAACAGTCCGAATATATATAATAAAATTAATTGTCTCACTTACTCAAGAGGTTTACATATGAGAAAAATATATTTCCATTTCAACCTGTTCCTCTTTAAAAAGAAGAAAATACAAAAATTAAGTTTAGAAAATTACAATCAGATTTACCTGTAAGATATTTAAGCATCCTTTTCACAATACGAGTTTAGTTTGCACAAGTATATTTCTAACTTTTCCTGACACACCTTTCTTCTCTTGACCAAAGCAAACCAGCAAAAATTCGGGACTTATTTTTCTGCAAGTGATGCATTAAAGCCCAGACTGACTATATATACTTATCGGGTTTGCTTTCCTCGATGGCAGGCAGAACAATAGGTCATTAGCTGTGACAATTCAGTGTCGCGCCTGCAGGCAAGTTAAGTTATTTGGGGCATTTGCAGCAACTCCATTTGTTTGTCAAAATTCCTTTAGTTTCTATCACACATTTCACATCAGTAACTCTTTAATTTATGTTTTTACATAGTTAGGTCCCTTTGATTGACTTGCTGATTTAGTGAGCGAGGGTCTCCCTCCCTCCCGGTGGCAGGAGTCAGAATGTGTCAGGTTAGTTCATTAGTGCCGTGATTATGTAATAACAGGACGACTGACACTTTCTGTGGTCTCTTACATAGAAGTTCAAAACAGACAGCACGTGTTTTCGCATATATGCCCAGGATTATTTCTCTAAGCTGCTCAACTTCATGGTTCCGATTCGGTGAATTTATTTATTTAATAATTATATAAATTAAATATGTTATTGAATGCATTTGCATTTTTCAGCATTACACAGTTAGAATTTATAAAATAATAAATGAATGTTGCTCATAAACACGACTAAGTAAGAGATAGTTCGTTTGAGTCCTATGACACTGTGGTATTTATTTAGTCCGAGAGCACTGAGAGAACTATGAAAGTACTTTGATTGAAGTTTGATTGAATTTGATTGAGTTTGATTGAATTTGATTGAGTTTGATTGAAGCTGTACACATGTTGATTTTATAGTCACTTAGCTTGGGATTCACCTGACGTGTTGTCTTGGGTCCCAGTCATGTGTAGTGGATGTATACATGGTCCTCTGAACCAGTCTCTCATTCCACTCTGGTGTTGTTTCTGGGCTCAGCACTTGCCCAGATTCATCGTTTAAGATAAAGTACCGATCAGCAGTAATGTATACAGAGGATGGTTTCATGCTCTGTTGGTAACCAGCAATAAGGGTTAGTAGTATGACTACAGCCTATTAATGCTAGGAGCCAAAATACATATTGCCTCAATGGTCAGTTGTATTTGACTAACACTTATTAGGTGAGTTTCTGGTACGTTCGTTGCACGCGGTTGAGCTGCACTCCAATTGGTCTGTTAAAGTGAGTAGATTGGTCTGTTGAAGTTAGTAGCAACTCAGGTATTAGTCTAGCCTCTGAATAATGGTCAATGTTCTAGAGGTAGGTTTACTTGTAGTCTATTTTTAGATGAGAGTAGGTGAGGGCTACATAAGCCATTATGTGACAACTGATTTCTCATGGAATACAATTGTCTTTCAGAACTCACAGTACACTGAATACAATTGTCTATCAGAACTCACAGTACACTGAATACAATTGTCTTTCAGAACTCACAGTACACTTAATAAAGTTCTTTCAGAACTCACAGTACACTGAATACAATTGTCTATCAGAACTCACAGTACACTTAATAAAGTTGTCTATCAGAACTCACAGTACACTGAATACAAATGTCTATCAGAACTCACAGTACACTGAATACAATTGTCTTTCAGAACTCACAGTATACTGAATACAATTGTCTTTCAGAACTCACAGTACACTTAATACAGTTGTCTTTCAGAACTCACAGTACACTGAATACAATTGTCTATCAGAACTCACAGTACACTGAATACAAATGTCTATCAGAACTCACAGTACACTGAATACAATTGTCTTTCAGAACTCACAGTATACTGAATACAATTGTCTTTCAGAACTCACAGTACACTTAATACAGTTGTCTTTCAGAACTCACAGTACACTGAATACAATTGTCTATCAGAACTCACAGTACACTTAATACAGTTGTCTTTCAGAACTCACAGTACACTGAAAACAGTTATCTATCGGAACTCACAGTATTTGTTATTTGTTTATTGACTTAAGAAATACTCTTCTTCATCCAGGAGCAGTTTCATTCGGCGGGCGGCGGCTGTCGTTTGTAGGAAGGGACTTTTCCGCTTTCTTGACGTCTGTATGATTTGATTTTCCTCAAGTGCCCGGTTTATGGCGAGATAGAAATGAAAATAAGAGCAAGCGGAAGATGAACATTGATTGAACACAGATAGGCCGCAACTGACACTTACTCCAGGCTCCCAGAGCCTTGACACCAGCCATCTTTACACTTTAAAGGTCACGAATGATTGGATAATAATTCTCTGATTGGCTGTAGTAAAAAGCATGACTCATAATTCAAAGAATCTTGCACTGATACGAACGCCTTGCAAAAGGTTTTGTTGCTGCCGTTGTTGAGTTGTAGTTTCTTTTACTTTTTTAATTTTTTTTTTCTAAAAGGAAAGAAGTTGGATTCGCCTTTCCTGGCTCATCACTTTCATCATATTTTTTTCTTCTCGCGATATAATCTGCGTTCTCAAATATCCTGTCTCGTAAATTATCGCAACTTGCACTGTAATCACAGACCATGGATTATTATTATGTTACTATACTAGTTTGCTTGCGCGCTTGTAATTTTGTTTGTGTTTGCGAGTATGTACGCTTGTATGTGTGTGTGTGTGTGTGTGTGTGTGTGTGTGTGTGTGTGTGTGTGTGTGTGTGTGTGTGTTTGTTTGTGTGCGTGTGTGTGTGTGAGTGAAAGGTTGTGTTAGCTGGATTGTTAGCCTTATTGTTGCTTTGGTTTAATTTAAATAGTATGTATTTAATTCTAAACTTTTGCCTGTCCATTGTGTAACGAGTGACTTGTTGCTTCCTCTGACATTGTACGTTGCTATTATCCGACATTGTACGTTGCTATTATCCGACATTGTACGTTGCTATTATCCGACATTGTACGTTGCTATTATCCGACTTGTGATTTTTGTATTAACATCACCGAGTCCACAAAGAGTGCTCGCTAGAAGGCTAATAGTGAGTAATGAATTAACAGTTGATCATATCACGGAGAGAGAGAGAGAGAGAGAGAGAGAGAGAGAGAGAGAGAGAGAGAGAGAGAGAGAGAGAGAGAGAGAGAGAGAGAGGAGAAGAAGAAGAAGAAGAAGAAGAAAGTCTAACAGAGTTTTTGAGAGGCTATCGGAGCTTCGAAATCGGTTATGTACAGGCGTACGTCTTGGAGTTATGTACAGGCCTACGTCATAGAATTATGTGCAGGCGTATGTGATGGGGTTATGTACAGGCGTACGTCATAGAATTATGTGCAGGCGTTTGTGATGGTGTTATGTACAGGTGTAAGTCATGGAATTATGCAATATATCATTATGTAGGACTATGATTTTTTTTCCCATTAACACGTGCAAAATATCAATGTCCAGGACTAAGTTTCTTTTCTAAAATTCTAAAAATTGCAAGATATCACTGCGTAGGACTAGGTTCTCCACATTGTGCTTGGAGAGTGTCGAAGAGTCTGGAACAGTTGTATAACTTGCTAGAAGGGGCTCGTTGTGCCTCACCTATATAAGTAGGACATTGACTGTTACAACCACAATATCATCAACACGTGCCGGTGACACCCGCCATCTTTAAAAAGGTTATGTGCATTGGCTTTAATTATTTCTCTGAAACTCTACTCTCATTTCCGTGATGATATCCATGAACTTGAGTATGTGTTTATGTTAATCGACTGCTTATGTCCAAGCTAGGATAAGCTGAATGAGTATTCAGTGTTGATTGAATATTGTTTTGAAGTGATGTAAATGTCAACGCTCTTTTGATTATATTCAAGTGCTGTATTGTTGATTTAATAAATTAATTGGTTTCTTACACATATTCATAGCTATATATTGGAGAGACAGTGGTTGGATGGAAGCTCACTAAATAAGGATTAAAAGACGGAAAAATTAATGTTTTTTTAATGCTGTGGAAGAGAGAAAACGTTTATAGCACCCGCATATCTGCCAAGTGAGAGAGACGGGTGGTGTCTTCTGGAGAATTATTAATAACATGAATTAAGATTCTCATCACTTGTAATTAGTTATTGGTGATTAAATAATAATATTAATCATAATCAATAACTAAGGTGACTTTGGCGCAACACATACAAATTAGAAATAGCATTTCATTAAAAATTTAATGATCCAAAATATGAAAATTTATATAAAATATATTGGGAGAATTCCCATCATATGACAGTATATATATATATATATATATATATATATATATATATATTAAAATATGCCAGTGAACTTGTAATATTGAAGCATATTATATATCTATGTATTCCTACTACTAAAAAGTGTTTATATACATGTATTATTAAAAAGTGCTATGCGTAATATTAAAAATATAACATTTGCACATTTATATTAAATATGTAATATGTACTATTAAAAGTGCAATTTAAAGATATTAAAAGTACAGTTCTATAGTATATAAACGATTTTATCAAACAGTACATTTTGTATCATTAAAACACGCATTACATACAAAATATAAAAATAATACTTTTTAAATACAAAGAAATATATATTTATCCTGAAAACCTTTGCATTTTATTTTCGAAGAATATTCCCGGTCCCGGAAAATATGATATCCCGGCACTGTTTGGCCCACAGCAACCCAAAATCAACATGGAGGGCATGGAGATTGAGCATCCCCCGTTCCTTTCTCAGGCCAAGGTAAGACTGGAATGTTCAGTCCGCTAAAGTCTGTATTTCACTTTTATTCCACCTGTATTCCACCTTTATTTCACCTGTATTCCACCTATATTCCACCTGTTTTTCACCTTTATTCCACCTGTATTTCACCTTTATTCCACCTGTATTTCACCTTTATTCCACCTGGTTTTCACCTTTATTCCACCTGTATTTTACCTTTATTCAACCTTTATTTCACCTGTATTTCACATGTATTCTTTATTATACAAAGGCTAAAAGTGTTTTCTTGTGTATTTACATCAGTCTCAGCTTTGTACTCTAGCCACTCTAGCCATTATTGCATCCCTTTTTTCATCATTGAGATTTTAACATCATTTTATCGTTGTTGCTGGCAGAGGTTCCAACCTGTTAAAAACAGCGTACCACCACCAGGATCCTACAACGACCCGCGATCCGCTTTGCAATCGCTCAAGCGTGTCACGGGGCTGAAGCGAAGCCCCTTCGGTCAGACGTCTGTTCGGTTCCAGGCTGAGCACCATGCAAAAGAAACCCCTGGTAAGACCAGACTCTGATCAAAGTACATTTATTTGTTGTATGGCCGGCTGGCTGCTTGGTTGATTGGTTGATTGATTGATTGATTGATTGGTTGATTGGTTTAAATGTGTTCCACTTTGTATAGGTTTGCATCTCCATTTTCCTCTCAGTAAATAATAAACGTCAAACGTCACTAAAGCAATGTACATGAAATATAATGTCATTCTTTAAACAGAATATTTCACTGGTTAAAAGTCGTGAATGTACATGAAATATAATGTCATTCTTTAAACAGAATATTTCACTGGTTAAAAGTCGTGAATGTACATGAAATATAATGTCATTCTTTAAACAGAATATTTCACTGGTTAAAAGTCGTGAATGTACATGAAATATAATGTCATTCTTTAAACAGAATATTTCACTGGTTAAAAGTCGTGAATGACATAAATCGTTGACATCATTGAAAAACAGCTGTAATTGGCAAGAAAAAATATGTCATTACTCAAAATTACAAATTAAAATCAATCCGTCTTGCATAACAAGTGACATATTTCACTGACATTGTCAAGAAAACCCTACTGCATGTATTTGCAGCAGCTCTCTTTATTTCTATTTATTCTGCGATAGAGCTGTACTGGACCATCCGCTCTCAAGGCCGGGGCAAACTTTAGAAGTCACAAGAATGCTGGGTAATCTGTATTTTGGGCTCACAATTGAAGTTGATGGACAACTGGTATTTTGAAGAATTTATATAGGGCTGGATGCATACAGTATAACCTGGTGAAATTCTGTGTTAAAAGTTATAATGTGTTGGAATTCTCAGGCTTCAGATGGTTGGTTATAAGGAAAACGTGTAAGATGATGTACGTTTTTCAGACACGGGTACATAAAGTGAAAAAGTGGAGGGTATGTTACGCACACGGGTATACATAAAGTGAAAAAGTGGAGGGTATGTTACGTTTTCAGACACGGGCACACAGAGTGAGAAAGTGGAGGATATGTTACGTTTTTCAGACACTGGTACACAGAGTGAAAAAGTGGAGGGTATGTTACGCACACTGGTACACATAGAGTGAAAAAGTGGAGCGTATGTTACGCACACGGGTATACATAGAGTGAAAAAGTGGAGGGTATGTTACGCACACGGGTATACATAGAATGAAAAAGTGGAGGGTATGTTACGTTTTTTCAGACACGGGTACACGAGTGAAAAAGTGGAGGCCGAGGATATGTTACGTTTTTTCAGACACTGGTACATAGAGTGAAAAAGTGGAGGGTATGTTAAGTTTTTTCAGACACTGGTACATAGAGTGAAAAAGTGGAGGGTATGTTACGTTTTTTCAGACACGGGTACACAGAGTGAAAAAATGGAGGGTATGTTACGTTTTGAGATACGGATGAATACATTAAAACTATTTTGGATGCTCTGTGTTTACTCACAGCCACGTTGAAAGCACGCTGGGTATTCTATTTTCAGGCCCGGGTGCCTACAATAAAACCGGGATGGGTGCCGAGAGCATGAGGCGGGCTTACCTAGAAAGTACTCGTAAGGGTGTGTTTGGCACGACTTCCACGCGCACCCCAGGACTGACCAGGCGTGAAGATCTTGACCTCCCTGGACCAGCCCATTACCAGTTGAAGGAAAAGCCATTCCAGAGTAGATATGTCCAGCCCTCCTCCAACTTCTCTTCCGTCACTGCGCGGTTGACAGAACCACCTAACGTTGTTAAGGTAAGTGGTACTTGCAAGTCTTGTTAGCGAAATCAACGAACCGTGTAAAGTGTTGTGTTTAGAAGAAAATCAAGCAATGCTTTCTTCCCGATTCTTTACTTTTTCTTCGGAGCGAAGAAAGGCGTCTCGTTCCTTACTTTAGATCAGGGGTGCACAAACTTTTTAAGCAAGAGGGCCAAATTTCCAATTGATAGTGCGTGGAGGGCCGCAAGTCAGAAGAAAACCAACACAAATAATGAAATAATGTGTTCTTCATTCGTAATAATGGTAACATCCAAAGTCCTACAGGGGGCCGCACTGAGCCCTGTCAAGGGCCGCGGTTTGTGCACCCCTGCTTTAGATTCTTCGTGTATTTTTCTTTCTTCTCTCTCTCTCTCTCTCTCTCTCTCTCTCTCTCTCTCTCTCTGTTTATCGATGATGGTGCGCCTTGAAGGAAAAATAATCTGCTGTTAAATAGAGCTTTTTATGTTCTTTATATTAAATTTGATGGATCGTTTAATTGTGCGACTTTTTAATGGGTTTCGTTGTGATTGTGCATACTCTATGTGGATTGTGCTGTTGTGTCGTGTGATTGCTCGCAGATTATGTGAATTGTGTACATTGTGTGTTGAATCATGTCATACGGGCATGTTGTATGTGGAGTATGCAGTATCATGTGATGTTAGTACTTAATCTAGATTGTGTTTTTGTGTCGTGTGATGTGGGCACATCATCTGGATTGTGTTTTATGTCATGTGATGTGGGCACGTTATCCGGATTGCGTTTTATATCGTGTGATGTGGCACGCTATGTGGATTGCGTTTTATGTCGTGTGATGTGGGCACGTTATCTGGAGTGCGTTTTATGTCGTGTGATGTGGGCACGTTATCTGGATTGTGTTGTGTTGTGTGATACTGGCATGTCTTGTGGATTGCACTCTACCATGTGAATATGCGAGCGTCGTGTGGATGCACTACTGGTCACGTGGTTGTGTATATGTTTTATATGCCATCACCGCGGTGGAAAAAAAAGAAACGTATTTAAGTCATATGAGGCGCGTTACTGGTTCTGTAATTGCGCCTGAATTAGTTCCACGATAGCTTATATATCAAAGTGTACCCTACTGATATATCCACTGATTTCCTAATAATAAGTGACGTAAACGATGTGTGTATGCCAATCAGACTGTGCACACTATGATTTCTACAGGCTGCACACTTAAAAAAATGACGTGAAAGACATTCTACAGTAGACTGCACACCATTTCCCACATGAACGTGCATTAATAAGTTGTTGAAACTCTTTATTCCAACTAGTACTCAGCTTTTGATTAAAGACGTGGTTTTGGTTACTTGTATTTGGAAAGGGAACAATAGCGTTTACATTGGCTTAAGTGTAAACATGCTTTGTCATCTGAAGTTTACTAAGTCATGCTTCTGTTATCTTCTCCTGGAGTTTACTAAGTATGTTTTGTCATTTGTCCTGGAGTTTACTAAGTCATGTCTATGTGGTCTTTGCCTGGAGTTTACTAAGTCATGACTATGTCGCCTTTGACCTAGAGTCCTAAGAGATGTTTTAAAGGTATACATTTATCTGTGTTCAGTGAAATAATCTGCTACTTGCTGTTGTTGAACATTCGAGCTTCATAGTGTTGCTCTGTCATTTTGACTGAGTCGTAAAAGACTCTGTCATTTATAAGTTACCATATGTGTTTGTAAGAAGTGGTGAGCAAGGCTCACTATAGTACCATGACCTTTGGCCCGTTAGTGTTAATGCAAGTACTGACAATCTGCGTGCTTCTGTGTGTCCTGCATAATGGCGGAACACCACAGAGATAAGTAGCATCGGGTCTTCGGGTTTCTTTCATAAGGGGAGAGAAACAAGCTCCGCATCCGGCAGTCCCCTCATGCTGTTAACATTTCCAGTGGAGACTTGCACTCATCTAACAGACCCCAGAGCTCTTCCCCCGGGTCTGGACGCCCGAGGGTGATTCATAAAACGAGAACTGTGCGCCATAAACTACCCAACGTCACCGCGGGAACCCTGCACACGTTGCCCGATGCCCACTGGTCTTATTTGCCATGCGCGGAGAAATTTGCCGTGCTAGGGAAAGTTACTTGAATTTATGGCCGGGCTGAGGTCTGTTGGCCACCCAGGACAGATGAAAACATATAGTATCCAGACTCGTGGTCAGTAATGTGCCATAGTTTCAGTAATTTTTGGTTCTGATGAACATTAAACTTTGAGTCTCTTTCCTGTAAGAAAACTCCATTTTGTTGTAATTGTTTGCTTTTAGTATTTTTTTTATCATAGTTGCTGGCATGTTGTTGTTTAGTCTTTCTAATACACATACAAGCTGTTAAATGTTCCATACCTTGTGAAAGCTAACACTGTTTTGGTGTGTTATCATTTTATGGTTTATAACTTCTACTCTATAAGATAGCACATCTCTGTAGCATAAGATAACCCATAACTTTCATGATATGAGGGCCATAGCAAATGATTAAGAAAACAAAACTCCAGTGATGTGAAATTGGTAAAATTTTTTCGATGTATGGGTATAAGCCGTCCGTATATGTTAAGAGCCTCATTAAACTATATAACAGTTCAGTTACTTTTCTTTGTGTAAACTAAACTTTTCTTTGTGTAAACTATAACTTCTCTTTGCGTAAACTATATAACTGATCACTAACTTTTCTTTGTGTAAACTAAACTTTTCTTTGTGTAAACTAAACGTTTCTTTGTGTAAACTATAACTACTAATTTGCGTAAACTATATAACTGATCAGTAACTTTTCTGTGTGTAAACTATATAACTGATCAGTAACTTTTCTGTGTGTAAACTTTATAACTGATCAGTAACTTTTCTGTGTGTAAACTATATAACAGATCAGTAACATTTCTTTGTGCAAACATTATAACTGATCAATAACTTTTCTTTGTGTGTAAACTGTATCACAAATCAGTAACTTTTCTGTGTGTAAACTATATAACAGATCAGTAACTTTTCTTTGTGTGTAAACTGTATAACAAATCAGTAACTTTACTTTATTCATACTATATAACTGATCAGTAACTTTTCTTTGTGTGTAAACTGTAAAATAGATCAGTAACTTTACTGTTTGTAAACTATATAACAGATAGGTAACTTTATTGTGTGAAAACCTAGATTGTATGATCCAGTTCTCTTTATGACAGATCTTCTTTTCTAAGTAAGCTATAGCGTAACTATAAGTTTCAATCTATCTGACCGTCATTCAGTAATCGATTCCTACTGCTTTGTGTCTGTCATTCAGTAATCGATTCCTACTGCTTTGTGTCTGTCATTCAGTAATCAATAGCTACTGCTGGGTGTCTGTCATTTAGTAATCAATAGCTACTGCTTGGTGACTATCATTTAGTAATCGATAGCTACTGCTCTGTGTCTTGTCCCACCACTTTGCAGGACACTCCGAAGTACTCAGACATCAAATATTTAAGATTATCTATCTATCTATCTATCTGTCCATCCATCCATTAATCTATCTATCTATCTCTTTGTCCGTCTGTTTATCTTAAGCCTGTCGTAAGACTTTCGAGGATTTAATATATTCATTATGATTTAAGCCATCGACGTATTTCTGTTATTCTTTAAACAATAAAAAAAAAAATTACGTCATCAGTGTTTCTGACGAACGGTACATATAACCCTGTCATTAGTCATTCAACCTAACTGTACTTTCAGCCTTTTCATTCATAGAATACCTTCTCGCTATTCACCGCACGCAGCCTCTCAGCGCCAATAGATTCTTAAAGCAATTCCCCCAAACAAGAAGTAGGTAGATAATTTTCTGTGACAGCCAAAACAGCTCCATATACCTCCTTCCTGACAGTGCTTACAGAGTGCCTGGATTTGTTTGGCCATGTGTTTGCTTGGAAGATCCTGTTTCGCTTTTCTTCCTGATTGCGGCGGATCGAAACATCAAAAGACAGGGGGGTCAAAGGGAAGAAGACAGCATATCTCGTTAAATAAACAATTTTCGCCTTCTGAGATTGCTAACTTACCTGTAAAAACTGTATATAAAAATTGTACCCCTGGTACCACAGGAATTCGCGTACTTTGCTTATTATTATGATTATTATTCCGCTGGCTATTGTAGTAATTCTGGTAATGTTGATGTTGATGTTACCGTCCTGTTTCACTTGTAAAATATGTATTCTAGTGAGAAAACATAGAATTTTAGGAAACGGTTTATTTTGTTTTGCCAAGCTTGAGATTGTTTTGTTAAATACGTGCTCTAGTTTGCAGCAATTTCTTTTGAGTGTGACTTTAAATGTGCTTGTGAATGTCTGTATTTGTTTTCTTGTACTATTTCTGAGACTTGACTTTGAGAGAAATAAGCCAGCAGAAACTCTCTGTATCAATCGGACTCGTCACACTTCAAGTGCCCAGTAAATTGCTTTCAAGGGAAAGACTGTCGTGGAGAAAGTATTTTAATCAACTCCCAGAGAAATCTGCGATGTAGTCTAGAAACACTGGTGCGTGGGAGTTAGCGGGGCCGAAAGTAAAAGCACTTGATTCTATGAAAGGCCAAAGGCATGTGATGCCTAACTTGTAGAGTGTTCTTGACAATAACCTGATACTGTTAGTGCAAAAAGAAGAGACAGCAGGAAGCTGAAAAGGGAGATCGCCATAATATTATCCACCCTAGGGCTGGAATGAATCGAAGTATGCAGCCAACTAGACTGCTTTTCTTTCTCTATGTTGTCGTAGCTGCAACACTTTTAAAAAAAAAAGATTATTGTTAATATAGAAGGAAAACAGCTTTGTATTACTGTAGGTTTCTAACCTTTTTTTTTTCTTACTCTCTCGTTTTTCATTGCATTTTCATTTTTGTTATTTTTTTCCTTTTTTCTTGGATATTTAATTGCTTTCTAAAATTCCCCCTGCTATGCACACATTTCAATGCAGGCATGTATGATTAGCAATTTTGTTTATGTTTGCATTTTTTTTAAAATCCCTTTTTAACTCTTGCTCGCAAAGCTGTTTATATTTGCTGAAACTACTTTTGCTATAATAGAAATACTGCATTTTCATTTCAGTTGTATCGATTTCGCACTTCGTAAAATGGTGATTGGGTGGAGAGGTAATGACAGTGATGAGGTGGTGATGGATGAGTGTTGATGTAATGGGATGATGATTTGGTGGTAAGGATGTGGGGTGGAGTACGATATTATTGTTAATGGTGAAATGGTGAATTGGTAGGGATGATTTGGTGGTAACGATGTGGGGTGGAGTACGATATTATTGTTAATGGTGAAATGGTAGGAATGATTTGGTGTAATGATGTATATATATATATAGGTGGAGTACGATATTATTGTTAATGGTGAATTGGTAGGGATGATTTGGTGGTAATGATGTCGGGTGGAGTACGATATTATTGTTAATGGTGAAATGGTGAATTGGTAGGGATGATTTGGTGGCAATGAGGGAAGGAGTGTTTACAGTAGCGCCTAAATGAGAGGTGACGTGTTTGCAGAATAGCCTAACTTAGGGATAGAGTATTTTGAATGTGATGCTAATGAATGTAGGATAGTTAAAATTTGAACTCTCTGAGGAACTTAGTCTTGAATACAATATCTTGATGAGAAGGTAGAGTATTTATAATATAGTCCAGGCAATATTTGTAGTACAAGTGTTAAAAATACTTTAGTGATGATGTGACAGCATAAATTTGCCTCTCCCTATTTTAAAATTTAATTGTGATATAAATTGCAAAGTTGTCAGAGTCGCCCAACCATGGGCTCTCCTTATGATGTTATTTTAGAAAGTGTCTGTGTTGAAGTAAACACCTCGAGACTAGAATATTCTAGATAGCTGATGTAATGTAAACTGAGTGAGTAGATTTCTATTATCCAATGACTATTATTTATGAGAACGAGACCAGCCAATGGGTTGAGGTTAAAGAGCAGAAAAATCATAGGTACCATATAGTACAATGCTTAGCTATTAACATCATATCATGCAAAATTACAAGAAATTATTCCGAAATAAAAAATTAATCGGTCACTTTGAAGTTAAAACATCCGAAGTAAATAAACAAGTAAACAAATTGCCTTCTATCAGATAAATTAATAAACAAACAAACAAATCTACAACAAAAAAACCCCCGAAGTTTGCACCGTTTAATTTAGTTTCTGACATTTAAAGTTTTAATCATTTTCTTTTCCTTTTTCCTATTTTCATGAGTAAAACTGTTATTTTTATAAAAGCAAAATGTTTATGTTAAAATTCAAGCCAATCGCTATTACCCCCTCCGACACGCGCAGGCAAAGGTGATTTTGTGGTAATTTGTTCGTTTCAAAGAGTTGTGCATTTCTTCTGATTTTCTAGTTCAAAAGAAATTTTATCGACTGACTTCCTGTTTCAAGTCTGAGGAATGTTCTTTTCCTTCTTTTACATTGATAATAATTACCGACAACACTGCAGATTCCTAATGGTGGGCTGAGGCACTAAACACGGGTGCTTTTTGTTCATATAGACCTTAGGATTGAGTGGTGCTTAAGTCCTTTCAGACGTTTGAAAGAAATGTAATGCAAACTAAAGGCTGTGTGACGTCCGGAAGAATTTTCTAAGAGAATCAATTTCATTGTCAATAAAGCTCTTTTTTAAACTTTTCCAACTAGCATTAAACAGGCAAACGCACAAATATACACATATGCAAGCATAAACACATGCACATATCTCAATCACTCACTCATACACTCTAACACACACATAAGCCAAATATTACATTAAAACAAGCCAGACAAGATGTAGTCCTTTTCTCCCTCTCTTTTTCATTCTCTCCCCCTAGAAACTCCATTCTTTCCTCTTCTGTTATTCTCAATCAATCGATCAGTCAATAAATATATCAAGTAGACATATAGAAAGATAAGAAGGTGGATAAGTAGACAGATAGATAAGATGAGAGAGAGGGAATAGAATGAATTTGAGACTAACACTTCACAAGAAACTTAATGTGTGAATACATATGAAATGTGTATATTTAATTGTGTTGGAATACACTGGATATGTTGCATGGACCAAAGAAGCGCTTCTTATGTTGAAAATATATGTAAATTCTACTATATAATCTTCAGCCCGCTGTTTGAATATCTTGTCTTAGTGGTCAGACCTAAGAGTGAAATATTTACACCCCTCAGTGCAGACGTTTGCCTTAGATCGTAAAACAGAGAGGCACCTGCCAGTTCTCTCCGTTACCCGGGGTAGGATTTCACGAGGCTCTCCGTCGTGAGAGATTTTCTACCCGAATCGCTCAGGTGGCGTCTGTCTCTGATTTCCTCCGGTTCCGGCGATTCTGTACGCAGGCAATGTTGACCAACGTTACTAGCTGACGTGAGGATTGCAGGAATATTTCGCTGGGAAAATGGAGGGAATTTGATTTCAGCTCACGGCAGTTTGCTTCCCAGATGATCATCTTAAAGTAATCGGTGTGTGTGTGTGATTGAACTTGTTTTACAGTGCGCATTGCTTAAACGGCCCATTGGCCATTCATTCACATGTCATCTAAACGAGTTACTATTTGCCATTCATTCACATGTCATCTAAACGAGTTACTATTTGCCATTCATTCACATGTCATCTAAACGAGTTACTATTTGCCAATCCCATGTCATCTAAACGATTTACTATTGGTCAAACATTCACGTCGTATAAACGAGTTACTATCGGTCAATCATTCAAATGTCGTCTAAACGAGTTACTATTTGCCAATTATTCACAGTCCACTTTACGAATGCCAATTGACTACACAGGCAGATAGATATTCACTGAATGAGTAATTATTGGACGCTCATTCATATTTCCACTGAATGAATACCAGATGGTTTTACCTGCATATATTCATAGAACGAGTAACTATTTATTGACCAATCCTTCAGATGTCTTCTTCGTGTATCTATTGACCAATCATTCGGATGTCTTCTACACGAGAATTTATGGACCAATCGCTTCGGATGTCTTCTACACGAGTATTTATTGACCAATCATTCAGATGTCATAGCTAGTACTTTATCAGTCTTGCTTTGAGATGTCTGCAAAACGCATAACCTAGTGGCTATGATTTCATAGATCTAGTAATAGCATCTATTGGCCAATCGTTCAGATGTCCTCTTAACGAGTAACCTATTGTGTTTTGTATGTGACATTTGAGAGGCTTGAATTGTGCTTGTTGTGTATGTGACGTATGAGAGGTTTGAGTGGTGTTTTGTGTGACATTTGAGATGCCTCAATGGTGTTTGTTTTTCAATGTGACCTTTGAGAGGCTTGAAATGTGCTTGTTGTGTATGTGACTTTTCAAAGGCTTGAATCGTGCTTGCTTTGTTTGTGACGTTTTAATTGTTTGAATGGTGCTTGTAGTGGTTGTGACGTTTGAGCGGTTGACTGGTGCTTGTTATGTATGTGACGTTTGAAAAGCTTGACTGGTGCTTGTAGTGGATGTGACGTTTGAGAGATTGACTGATGCTTGTTATGTATGTGACGTTTGAGAGGTTGACTGATTCTTGTTATGTATGTGACGTTTGAGAGGCTTGGCTGGTGCTTGTTGTGTATGACCTTTGAGAGGCTTGGCTGGTGCTTGTTGTGTTTGTGACGTTTCAGAGGCTTGACTGGTGCTTGTTGTGTATGACCTTTGAGAGGCTTGGCTGGTGCTTGTTGTGTTTGTGACGTTTCAGAGGCTTGACTGGTGCTTATTATGTAAGTGACTTTTTTGTGAGGCTTGACTGGTGCTTGTTGAGTATAACGTATGAGAGGCTTGGCTGGTGCTTGTGTATGTGACGTTTGGAGGCTTAAATGGATTTTTTTTTTGTTCCGGACTTTTTTTTAGACGAGTGAAAGATTCATATTTGAGAATTTTCAGACGTTTGCTATTCACTCATGCTAATTTTTCTATGCATGAGATTTGTTAGTCTTGATTCTTCGTATATTTTCTTTGTGTTTTAACCTTGAGCCAGTCGGATCCCCTTAATGCTGTTTACGTTTTGCAGAACGTGTGACATACGTATGACGTGTTCCGATCCTTTGTGAGTCAGTCTCCTCTTTTTCTTTTTGTGGGAATTTTCAGCGAAGGAATGGAACTTGTGGCGGACTTTCCTGCATTTATTTCACTTTCCATAGGCGCAGCTTTGCCGACAACCTCTTGGTAAAGCGTGCAGAACCACCATAATATCCATCAACGCTAAAGTCGGTTCGTGTACGTTGAACTGTGCTAGATTCAAAGACAATCGGATAGTTAAAGATGGAAACATTTGTTCAAGGATGGGACAAAGCGTCAGGCTGCCCTGTCCAAAGCTTGGAATTTTCAAAGGCCAGGCATACCTTCACCAAGTTCTCCCATAAATCAGCGCGCAGCGAGCGGGTCCTGCGCAACGCCCCTACCACAGCTTACGCTTGTGCCGGCAGAAGGGTCGCGCATTCAAGTTGGAGGTGTAGGTCACTCCTCAAAGCGCGATGTACATCATGTTGAAAGATAATTTTTACTTTAGTGTCACTAGACTTTGCACACACATCCTTTCCCTCTCTTATGGGTTGTGTGTGTTGGTGATGGTGGTGGCGGTGGTGGTGGTGGTGGTGGTGGTGGTGGTGGTGGTGTGTGTGTGTGTGTGTGTGTGTGTGTGTGTGTGTGTGTGTGTGTGTGTGTGTGTGTGTGTGTGTGTGTGTGTGTGTGTGTCTAAGCCTAGCAATAGTTTTAGTTGCAGAGGGAAGCCGGCATGGGACGTAATGATGACATCCGAAAATAGTCCGAGATTAGGTTCAGGAATCAAATTAGCTCACCTAATCTGCAAGCAGCACCGAAATGCAGTGGCTGGTGCTGGGCGTGTTGCCAGTTTTAATTAAAGCAGTCGAAAAACTAATGGAATTATGGACTTAGTCGCCATAGCAGAAGTTGCAGACTGCTGCAAAGACAGCAATAATATAAGAAATATTTTAAAAAGAAAATCATATAACATAAAAGCAGGAAAAATAAGTATACCTAGGCCCAGTACAGAAAGATTGCAAAATAATTATGCATTTGTCGTATAACAAAAAGATTGGCGCGCAATCTGACATTACTGCATACTGCGGAATACCTTCATTTCGCTGTGGCTGTGGCTGTGGCTGCAGTAGTCACAGTCTAACCCGAGAATGTTTTAGTGCAGATCTCTGGCATGCATATTCATAAAAGATTATCTTCGTCTCTCCCAGTTCCAACAAGCTGGGGTCGGAACCGAGGGTTGTAGGAAGTCAGCAAAGGGCAAATGTTGCGAGCTGTGTGCAAACAATTATTCCTCTGAGAACAAGTTCCGATATGGGAGGTAACTCCGAGTGGTCATGTTTTAATCACAGATGATGAATGACCTGCTGGATGGTCAGACGTTTGTTTATTGCCTCTTAATCCCCGCTCTCGTGTCTGATGGCTACTCGCCGAGACTTTTTCTTTTAAAGGGAGGAAGGGGCACTTAAGACTTGGAGATTTCTGTGTTTATTTCAGTCATTCCACCGATAGATAGATGGCTGTTACTGAAAGTAAGAGTAGAAATCATTGACTGGCTGTCTTGGAAATTTGCACGTACTTGGAAAATCATCATCCATTAGCGCTTGTGATGAAGATAAAGAACATTGACGTCACGTGGTGTGAGGCTGGCAGGGTTTGTAGAATAGAAGTGCATGGCAGAAATGTGTGACAGTATGGGACAGAATCTTTGCAGTAGAGTGACGAGAGGCAAAGGTTTCTGACAATGTGCGAGCAGGCTTAGGCGCATTGTTACCCGTGTGGAGGTTTTAAGTTTGATTTGGCATTCAAACTCATTTTGAGGTTATAGCATAAGATTATACTCAGTTTGAGGTATATCAAATGACCATGCTTATTCTTTAGGTATAGAATGAGATTATCGGAATAGCATAAGATTAACACTTGGTTTGTGATGTAGCATGATATCGTATTCAGTTGGAGGTATAGCATGAGATCATAGTTTGAGGTATAGGATGAGATTATATTCAGTTGGAGGTACAGCATAAGATTAACACTTGGTTTGTGATGTAGCATGATATCGTATTCAGTTGGAGGTACAGCATAAAATCATACTCAATTTGAGGTATAGAGTGAGATCATACTCATTTGTAGGTATAATGTGAGATCATAGTTTGAGGTATAACATGAAATTATATATTGAGGAACAGCATGAGATCGCACTCGGATGAGATCTCTGTCGTTGTGGCATCATTATAAATTGGTCTTTGTAGACCTTAATTAAATTGGGTTTGAAGATTATGTTTATCACAGTTTTTAAATACAAATCTATCTTCATGTTTACTATATATATATAATAACTGATATTTTTAAGCAGACGTGAATTATTAAGGATTTCATTCACTCGTTATAACTTCAATATAAATTAAATACATTCATCTCTATGGCATAATTATTTGTTTTCACTTGACAGATCTTTAGAATACAAATACTTTATAGAGTGTAAAGCAAATAAAATTTGAATGAAATAAATCTTTAGAAATTCACTGATAAATGTAGTTTTAGAGACTAGTAATAATGAATTAATGAAGTGATTAACTTTAAAATCTTAAATCCAACTTAAACGAAAATAGGTTTATTCTTTTTGCTACATGATAACTAGATATTGTACATATTTTGATGGAAAATACTATTTATAATTTTAACTATATGAAATTCTGTCTTTTTGCTTATGGTTGTTCTTGTTCTTGTTCTTCTCGACAATGGCGTGTGTCTTGAAACGAGGTGTAATGAATCCAAGGTTTGCATTTCGTAACAATTACATTCCTGTTTACAGTATTGAAAGAATGTCATTGTATGTGTAAAGAGCAGTTTTTGCTACTTGGTATAATTACGACACAAGAATTCAGTAGAAAACGGTCTATGTCTAATTTTCCTTCTTTTGCATACCTTTGAAATTACTCGTTTCCTAAATCTACCTTATTTTTTAATGTCTGTAAATCTTTTTTTGATACATCTGCTCCTTAATGCTTGCAAATATTATTTTCAACCTACTCGTCCTTATTGGATGCATTTTTAAGACCGCAATGTACGCTCCCCGTGTTTGTTTGTTTGTTTGTTTGTTTTTGTATGCTTTTAAACCTATACGTAATTAATGGACACGTTTTGTACAGTAAGACAGTAATGTACGCTCCCCTTGTTTGTTTTATTTTGTATGCTTTTAAATCTATACTTAATTAATGGACACGTTTTGTAGAGTAAGACAGTAATGTACGCTCCCTTGTTTGTTTTATTTTGTATGCTTTTAAACCTATACGTAATTAATGGACACGTTTTGCACAGTGAAACAGTAATGTACTTTCCCTCTGTTTTTGTAAGATTTTTATTCCTACGCTGTTCCTTCAGCTCGTTAATAATATTGCATTTCCTTCCTCACACTATCTCTTCTCGCATAAAACAGCGCCCCTCACCCCACACGCCCCCATCGCATTCTCGCTTCCCGGCATCCTTGTGAACCGGAGGACTTGGAAACGGCGGCTCAGTGTGGATCCTTTCATGTGTGAAATGTGAGAATGGTGTGATATGTTGTAGACTATTGTGATACCTTCTTGCATTACCCGGTAACCACGTCAGGGGCTTGATTTACGGAAGCGGGCTTGAAGAACCTCCTGACAGTCTTAATCCTTCGTTAATCCCAATTAGACGATGAGGGTTTTAACTTGACAATAGTGCAGCCCCGCACAAGGGCAGTAATCCTGGTGACAAAGCGCAGGGAGCAGTGCTGATGTTATATTGCTTTACCTTTCAATACGAGGGCGGGGAGGAAGTACAGTGAACCCTGTCTGTTACAGCCAATGAACGGTTTCCCTAGCACGTATGCACGTTTGTTAGATTTTCTGTTGCCTGTCCGCTTCCCACTTTCGCTCATTTTGCAGGCGGGCGCCAATGCCAAGAGAGATTCTTTTTCTGGAAGGGAAAAATACAGTGCTTTGGAGTGGGAAGAGTAAAGTTTGGAGTGTGTGTTTTGTGCATTTTCTAGATGCATTCTTTGCCCAGTCATCGGCCACTGACCACCATTTAACACACTAAACAGCCTGCCATCTTGAGATAGGGATTGGTTAAAGATCACCCATAAGCTCTCCACCCTAATCGGAAATCGAATCCAGTCACTTGCATGAGTAGTCATTGTCCTACCGTATGCGAAACTGCTTGTTTCTGCATGCGAACTCTGAGGTCATATCTTGCTGTATCTTGTCTCTGCATGCGAACTCTGAGGTCATATCTTGCTGTATCTTGTCTCTGCATGCGAACTCTGAGGTCATATCTTGCTGTATCTTGTCTCTGCATGCGAACTCTGAGGTCATATCTTGCTGTATCTTGTCAGTGCCAATCAGTGATGAAATAGAATACATATAACTAGCGATATGTTGATTTTGAGACATTTTTTCAGTACTTATCCATATTAGTAGTATCACTAATAGTACTAGTAGTAATAGCAGCAACAGCAGTAGTAGTAGCAGCAAAATCAGTAGTAGTAGCAACAGTAATAATAGTAGTAGCAGCAGTAGTACTACTAGTAGTGGCAGCAGTAGTAGTATCAGTAGTAGTACTTTGTGATAAGGCAACCTATTTGAGGCCTTTTACAGGAAGCTGAGAGTCTTTGATCTGCTTTATTAAAATTGTAAATCACCAAAAATATGACGTTGGCTGGAATGCGCAAATTCTTTTCTAAATTACCTCCTCACTCTAGATCTTGCATTTGTGCACCGCACACACAAAGTGCACTCAAAGAAATACACCACAATCTTTGCATATCTAAATCTTCAAACTCACCACACACGCAAAGTGCGC
Organism: Sinotaia quadrata; assembly: GCA_028829895.1. Lineage (NCBI taxonomy): Eukaryota > Metazoa > Mollusca > Gastropoda > Architaenioglossa > Viviparidae > Sinotaia > Sinotaia quadrata. The sequence continues at coordinate 20,678,865 of CM054182.1, forward strand.
TCCAACAAATACACCACAATCTTTGCATATCTAAATTTTCCAACTCACCACACCCGCTTCCACACACACAAACGAACAAACACGTACATGCACGCGCATATACACACAAAACAATAGTGCACAATAAACGTGTAATAAAGAGAGACCCACATGTAGATCATTGATAAGATGAAATAGTGCTGATAAAACGCCCAACTTTGCACTAATGATAAACTGAGATGTGTTACGAATACAAGCCCGCTTTTACACCAACAATAAGTAAGAAATGTGTAGTGAGGATAAAACTACTCTTAGGCCATATACTAAGCTGGAAATGTGTGATCAGACAAGCTCATCTATAGGCAAATAATTACCCAAGAAATGTGTGGAGAATGCAGATTCGAAAATAGGTCATTGATTACGCAAGCAGATATTGATGAGCACATATCAGTATTACGCAAGTAAATATTGGTAACATGACCTATCTGTACTATACTAATCTATTGAAGACCTGTCCACAAGTGTGCTATTAACACGCTAGAAAATAGTTTGTGAAGTCTACTATGTATGCTTATAATAAGTATCTAGGTCAGTAGATCAGTATTACGCAAAAGAAAATATATGGTAACTTGTGGGGGCTCACTTATAAGTGATTAATACGCAAGCAAATGCTAAGTTAAAAAAAAAAAAAAAGGCTAACTTGTAGGCCATTATTACGCAAGTTAAATACATGGTGAAGTACTGGCTAACTTGTAGGCCAGTATTACGCAAGTTAAATACATGATGAAGTACTGGCTAACTTGAAGGCCAAAGTTACACGAGTAAACGTCATGTAAAATAAAAACTAGCGTTATGAATAAATTAAGTTGGAAAACGTTTGGTAAAAATATAGGCTAATTTGTTGACCAATATTACGGCAGTAAGTGCTTGGTACAATATACGACAACTGGACGTCAGCAAACGTTTAGTAAAATACAGGTAAACTTATATGCCAAAATTATCCAAGCAAATGTGATGTGAAACACAAACCCTTCTGTCAGACTACTACGTTCCCTACACTCGAGCAGGACTGGAATTTTTCTCCAAGTGCAAAATTTGTCTCCGCACCCGGACGCCATTGTGATGGGCTTGGACATTATCTTACTTCAGCGATATTATAAGATCGAAACAAAGGCCAATGTTGGAAACCGTCACAAAAACAAAATCCCAGTTGGTCTATCGCACAGTTAGGAGATTTATGGCTTATTCGCTATTCACAGTGATGATGCTTGAATGGGGTGAAGACTATCTCTCTTTCTTTCTCTCTCTCCCTCCCTCCGTCCATCTCAGGGCTGGTACTGATTAAAATGTAGGTCTAATCGAATGTCTTTAATCGATTAAAATAGAACAGTTAGACAAATCAACAAAATATTTATGCTCTCTCCCTCCCTGTATTAATCTAAAAGTACAATTTTTTTATAAAGTTATACTCTCCTAATTAATTGCTAAAACGCAGTTGAAACACGTTTAATATTTTTTTGTTTTCCGGCATATTTTTTTTTTTATTAATGAAAACCGGAAATGGGCTTTAACCGGAGTGAAATTACTAACATCAGAAAAATTTTAATAGAAGATTTTATCGAACCAAAAATGTAATCGATGATATATAATTATATATGAACGATTAATCGTTAACATTTGCTGTCCTAATATATAAGTTTATTAGGTACTGTTTCTCTCTCACCTCATCCAACTCATCTCTTGTCCACACGCAGAGCCAGTTAGAAACATGTGGACCTGTGCGAGGGTGATGTTGATGCCTACAGTATTTCCAGACATAGACTTTTTGTGCTGGCGGGTGGGTGGGGGTAGAGAAATCTAGGGAAAGACGTCTGTATGTAGCCACGTGTTTACGTAGCCACGTTTATGCGTAGCCATGTTATATTCTTAAAGGGAGACAATCAAACAAGTATGTTTAAGAAGAAGAATTGTTGAAGTAAAGTATTATTTTGGCACGGATACTGGATGTTAGCGTCAAATGCCAATGTTTACTAGTCATCAGATTATTTTTTTTCAAACTCAAAGTGAAATATTTTGGAAGAAATAAGGGTCTGAGATCGGACTTTATCAAAATGAGGGTCTGCATTGGCTGGGTTGATGTTCCCCAGTGCCGATCTTACCTAAATAATGTCGACAGCCCCAGCTTCCTGCTGCATAAAGATTTTAAAACTTGTACGTGCAATAGCACTGACACAAAATCTCTGATCTTTCCATCAAACGAAATTAAACAATGAGGCCAACACTGCTTGGGTAGCTGGAGGAGGTGGGGTTGGGGGGGGGGACGTTTAAAAAATACAAAGAGGGAGAGAAAATTTTTATATTTCAACAATGAGAGTTATTACATTTTTGGTCGATGACGACAATTGTGACAAAATTGGAAACATTACCATTGTCCTGTCTCCAAATTAACATATACCTATATAACTAATAGAGAAACTGAGAGAGGGCGGGTGGGAGGAAAGAGGCAGAGGGAGGGAGAGCACGTACTGGAAATTACTTTAGGATCGTAAGCGTTGCTATACGTTATGATAATGAAAAAGATTATTGCCATTTTTCTCTCTGTACTCTTGGACCGGAAATGTATCTGTTATCGCTTATATAAAAGTGTGCCCTTTGCCCCAGCTCATTACCATCCGAAAGGCTCTTTATTTCCTCATTTATATGCGAGCAATAAAACTGCTCAATAAAGCGCACATTGTCTCGATGCTTATTGGTCTTTATGAGCTGATAATCTCCTGTCGTCTCCTATTTCGGCTCCTCGATCAAGGCCTGGCGTTCGAGAGCGTTTGGATGTCCCATGCACTACTGACTGCAAGAGAGGTCATAATATCTAAGGCAGATAATTAGTGAAGACGCGCTAGTATGTCCTTTAACACAAAAGTAATAACGCGCTTGTTATTGTATCACTTGCATGCAGTTACCTGCCCTTTAACACACATGAGTATGGTGTAGAACTGTAGATAGAACGAACGAGTGAGTGAGTGAGTGAGTGAGTGAGTGAGATATTTAGTTGTTGTGCTCGTGTGCGTTTTGTGTTATCTTCTTCACAAACAAGTAGTCTTATGAGTGTAGAACGTTGTTTTTTCATGTTCACACAAGTAGTCTTATGAGTGTAGAACGTTGTGTTGTCCTGTTCACACAAGTAGTCTTATGACTATAGAACGTTGTGTTGTCCTGTTCACACAATTGCAGTTTCCGTAGCCGAGCGCATTTACCAGCCATTGAAAGAAATTAATTATGATATGGTGTAAATAATAAACAATGAAATAATAGATAATGGCTTTAAAATACTAAGTACACAATGGTATATTTATGAAGAAAATGAAAGGTGTGTTATGAATCCCGAATCCACTCATTTCCTATAGGAACGCCAACGCCACCTAGTTAATGATTATGATTAATATTATTATTTAAATTACCCATAACTAATTACAAGTGATGAGACTATTAATTTATATAATGTTTTTAATAATTCTCCAGAAGACACCACTCGTCTCTCTCTCACTTAGCGGACATGATATCGCTCCACAACATTAAAGACAAACGTTTACCGTCATAAAATATTTAGGTGGAAAACTTCTTACCAAAGGAGATGATAAATCCGTCTTTTAATCTATATTTAGTGAGTCCCCATCCACCCAATTTCTTCTCCAACATAAGGTTATCAATATGTGTAAGAAGGTCAATAAATATAACAATACATTTATTAAATAAACAATCAATATACAACATATACAACAAAAGAACATTGACATTTACATCACTTCACAACAATGTCCTTCAATTAGAGCTGGACAATCATTCAATGTAACCTAGCATAGATATAAACAGTCTATTAATCTAAATGCATAATCAAGTTCATGGATATCATGACAGATGAGAGTAGTGTTTCAGAGAAATAATTAAAGTCAGTGAACAAAACCTTTTTCAAAGATGGCGGCTGTCACTGGCACGTGTTTCACAGTCATGCGGTTTGCAACAAGTCACTGCCTTTCATATTTAGGCGAGGTCCCATGTGTCCCTTCTAGAGGCACGTGACACAACTGTTCCAGAATCTTCGATGCACTCTCCAAGCATGCAGTAGAGAATCGTCCTGAATTTCAATGCTCTATCAAGCAAGTCAGGAGGAATATTCTTGATTTCCCATTCATGTTTACTCAACACACCATGAGGAATGTTCAAAATAATCTTTGTGAATTCTTGAGACCAAACTCGAGCCACATTTTTTGCTGTATTGGTACTTGAATGGAATTCACAGGATCAACTTACAGCAACATGTTTTACTGATAAGTTGATGACTTCGCTGGATGCACATACCAACGTATTCAAGTAGAGTACAGTAGTCACTGTAGCGTGAAGTGACAACCCCAAATCAAAAAGGCTTGCTCTGCAAAAGTCAAATTAAGACAGCACTATAATTTAGGCATGTTTCATCTCCTTTCTCTCTTACACACATTATCATCTTACAAATCATGTAACAATTGAGTTAGCCCAATAAAACACAGCAAACGGAATATATCATTGATCAAACTTCACAAGTATAATATACAACATAATCAAATTAGTGAACATAAAAATAATGGTTCAATTACATAAGCATTCTCTAATTCAAATCATAGATCAATAGCAAACATGTAAGAAATATTCTAAGTCCTTTCTTTATCAGTCAGTTAACTTGCCATAAGCTAACGATCGCCTTTATGACTGGCCTCGAGTTATGTTCAAATTCAAAGTAATTAGAATAGAGTACTTCTTCAACAAAGAAACTTCCGGTCCATTCCCACTGGTTGAGGTTGTTATCAACAGTGTCAGACTATTAGTAAGAAAAACTACTCATCCAGTTGGAGCTGGTTTGGATTGCGTCAGCAATTTTCTAGCATATTCTCAACTTGAGTTGTTTACTGCCAAACACTGATACAAAAATGTCATCATAAGGTCGGGTCACTTTAACAATTTAACAGTTAAGTCTAGAAATAGGGATAGGCAAATTTACTCCACCACAGCACGGTTCCTTACTATTTCCATTTTTTAAAATCCAATAATATTTCTATTACTGTTTACATAGTTTATCGTTGGCATAAGGCTAATTTGGTATTGACATGTTAGTAAACACATTTAAATTCTCCATGAAAAGTACAATCCCATCAGTTGTCACACATTGACAGCAAATAATTAATAATCAAACTAATTCCAAAATATAATTTATTATTGCAATTTCAAAATAGTTTCACTCCTATTTGTCATACTTCATATGTGTGAATAGAAAACTTTACAGTCAGAAATAGAAATTATGTTATCAAGATTGCAGAATTATAATAAAAATAATTAAAAATTAAAAATATGGCAGTTAACAAAACATGACTAGCACATTGCACAAGTTTACAAACATAATAAATTAACAAATTACTCACCAGTGCCACATAATGCATCTCCGCAAAAGAATACAAGCATTTTCACACATAAATTATTACTTCATCAAGTATCCTCTCTGCAAAAGAATACATGCATTTTCATGCAATGATATCCCCTACCTCGTCTCTGACCCCAGACGTCCACTCTTTCCTAAATTGACTGTGAAGTTAATGTTCAAGTAATCAAACCCTAGGACAGGTTTGCTCGATAGCCTGTGTCATGAGTCACTATATACAAAATACATATACTCTGTGGTATTGCAGAGATACAGGATTAGAGTTAGAAAGAGAGCGAATAAAAAGCACTCATTTTATTAATGTCTCTGTGTCTTCCCCAGCACATTTGGCAGTGAAACACAGAAGTCTGGAGAATTCAATTAAATTCATCCGCTCTATCACTGTATATTTGGCAGTGAGATTCTTGAAATTCACATGGTATAAAATGTACTCTATGACAAAGTGAAGACAGTTAATCTTGCATATTTGTACACTTTGACAGCATTGAAGAGAGTTAAAATTCTTGCATAATGAGAACGTACACTTTGACTGCATTGAAGACAGAGTTAATCTTGCATAATTGGAATGTACACTTTGACAGCATTGAAGACAGAGTTAATCTTGCGTAATTGGAATGTACACTTTGACAGCATTGAAGACAGTTAATCTTGCATAATTGGAATGTACACTTTGACAGCATTGAAGACAGATCTAATATTGCACAATAAGAGTGCACACTTTTACAGCACTCGAGGCAGAGCTAATCTGTCGTAATGAGAATGTACATTTCAATAACACTGAACACAGAGTTATAGTAAATCTGTCGTAATGAGAATGTACATTTCAATAACACTGAACACAGAGTTATAGTAAATCTGTCGTAATGAGAATGTACATTTCAATAACACTGAACACAGAGTTATAGTAAATCTGTCGTAATGAGAATGTACATTTCAATAACACTGAACACAGAGTTATAGTAAATCTGTCGTAATGAGAATGTACATTTCAATAACATTGAAGACAGAGTTATAGTAAATATGTAGATTTCGAAAATCTACAGAGGTTTCGTAGTCAATTATCTTTAGCACATAGAAATATTTTTTGACGCGACATCAACGAGGATTATTGAGCCAAAGTGTTCGTGACGTACAGACATACGAGCGTGCGTTGCTAGGAAAAAAAACATTGTGTGATATGAAGTGGATTTTCGGGAAGAGAAAAATGAATGAGATTTTTGGGCACGCTCACTTCAAAACTAATTCCAAGTAGCCATTTAAATCTGGTGCTAAGGTATAGCTAAAGGTTCATTATACTGACCCTTAAGTTTGGTGCAGTAGTACTGAGGGGCGGGTCATTAAATTGGTCCTTAAGTTTGGTACAGAAGTACTTTGAGGCGGCTCATTAAATTGGTCCTTAAGTTTGGTATAGAAGTACTGAGGGGCGGCTCATTAAATTGGTCCTTAAGTTAGTGCTGAAGTACTTAGGAACATCTCATTATACTGACCCTTAAGTTTGGTGCTGAAGTACTGAGGGGCAGCTTATTTAATTGGTCCTAAAGTGCGCGCTGAAGAAATGAAGGGCGGTCCATTATACTGGCCTTAAATGTATATCTGGAATATAGCTGGAAGATTCATACGGACCATTCAGGTTACGGCTGAAGTATTGAAGTGTGGCTCATTTTACTGGCCCTAATGTTGGGTGCTGAAATTATTCAAAAAGGAGCGATGGGTGATAGTACAGATTAAATTGTTTTCACAGCTAGTATTCCTTCTGCATCTTGGGTGATTGATCTTGTTTTTGTGTTTTTTTATATACTTATGTAACAATTTGAATGCCATCGCTTTAACCTCCTTCGATATTTTTTTTCAAAGTGTCTTCTTTCTTAATTTCGTTTTTGACGATTATTGATTTAATAAATAAATCAAATATGTTTTATTACTCTGCCTGAACGTGAGTGTGTGTAATTAAAATGGAACCCCTGGCTTGCGATTGACTTGATTTGATTTTCCTTAAGCTGCGGTGTGCTCTGGAGACCACACATTATATGTAGCTGCCAGAAGATTGGAATTGATAGACCCCTTGTATGGGAGATAATGTCTTCTCTGCTTCTGTTTGCTCACACTTCAATCTATCATGCCTCTAATCAGTTTCCACTAACAAGAAAAGAAGCAAAGACGAAACGAAACTAAAACAAAAGACACGCATACATTTTCAATATGTTTGTTTTTTCTCTCGCATCTCACAGCTGAGTTATGCTGTGTGTGGGAGCGTATGTACATGCGTATGTCCATGTGGTGATTACGTAGGACCGTGGCTGCAATTATTTGTTTCTGATTACGCAAGCGTAAATGATTTAATGAGAAGGTCTACGCGTCATTTGTATAATACGCAGGCGTATATGCATGTTTATATGACGTTTACTTAATGACTAAAAGTAGACCATTGCACGGCTATTTACCGATTGTGTAGTACCACTAGAGCGTGCGTGTGTGTGTGTGTGCGTGCGTGTGTGTGTGTGTGCGTGCGTGCGTGCGTGTGTGTGTGTGTGTGTGTGATTATTACGCTGAACTACGAATATGTAAATTTGCATAATGTTTATGCAGGACTATGATCGGGTATATCTGCTCAGCGATTAGATATAATATTCCGAGTTCGCATATGCGTTTCAAGTGTTACGTTGAACTACGAATGCTGGTCGTTAAGTAAAAGTAGAACTTCGCGTACAACTATGAGAGATAATGTTTGTGTGACGTTTAGTTGAACGACCAGTATTTATGTTTGTGTGACGTTTAGTTGAACGACCAGTATTTATGTTTGTGTGACGTTTAGTTGAACGACCAGTATTTATGTTTGTGTGACGTTTAGTTGAACGACCAGTATTTATGTTTGTGTGACGTTTAGTTGAACGACCAATATTTATGTTTGTGTGACGTTTAGTTGAACGACCAGTATTTATGATTGTATGACGTTTAGTTGAACGACCAATATGTAACATTACATTGAACTAACAGTGCCGTTTATGTAACATTACATTGAACTAACAGTGCTGTTTATGTAACATTACATTGAACTAACAGTGCTGTTTATGTAACGTTACGTTGATCTAACAGTGCTGTTTATGTAACGTTACGTTGAACTAACAGTGCCGTTTATGTAACGTTACGTTGATCTAACAGTGCTGTTTATGTAATGTTATATTTGAACTAACAGTGCTGTTTATGTAACGTTACGTTGAACTAACAGTGCTGCTTATGTAACGTTACACTGAACTAACAATGTTGTTTATGTAGCGTTAATTTGAACTAACAGTGCTGTTTATGTAACATTACGTTCAACTACAAGTGCGTATATGTGACACTAACGCCACCCTGGTTAATGGTTATTATTATTATTATTATTATTATTAATTAATTAATTAATCACCCATATTGAATCACAAGTGATGAGAATCTTATGTTTGTAATAATTCTCCAGAAGACACCACTCGTCTCTCGCAGTTGGCGGACATGCAGGCACTGTAAACGTTTTCTCTCTTCCACAACATTAAAGACAAATATTTACTGTCGCACCATATTTCCATAGGTAGAAAACTTCTTACCAAAAGAAAGGATAAATCCGTCTTTTAATCTATATTTAACAGCCCCACACCCACCCACCATCATTTGAAACATTAGGCTCTCAATATGCATAAGAAGGTCAATAAATTTATTAAATCAACAATCAAATATACATATAACAAATACAATGAAAAGATTACTTGACATCAATGTGAAATCACATTCACATAGTTTCAATGAGTAAATAGTCTTATATCTTAGACTTAGAACATAATTCAGCAGTTTAATGTCAATATAAATCACAGGATAGTACTTATCAAAAAACAAAAATTGAGTTATAGAGATTATAGTGATACTAGCTTGTACATATAGAAGATTGCTGCAATAGTCTTTCATAACAAAGTCACAACTTTATTGTCACACTAGAATTGTCAGTTCCACGTGTTTCTTTGGCATGTTGTAGAACACTGATGATCCGCTATTCTCTCGAGGCTAATCTGGCACTCTGCCATTTTAGTTCCCTCAAGCAGAACAACAATGTAGCAATTTCCATTAACTTCCTTTTACCACAAATTCCACAATATATTTAGAGCATATTTTGTCACCATACATCAACAAAGTGCAGTGTATCCTCAGACTTACAGACTAGGGGGCAAAGTCTTTCAAATCTACCACTGACATAGCGGTTTATAAATCAGTAAACCAGGAGATCTGGTAAGACAAAAAAAAAGCTGTTTTTTCTTTACAGTAAAATATAATCAGGGAACAAATAGCTAAGTTTTCATTTTATTCATCTGTAACTCTATTCTTTCATACATTCAAGTCTCAAATTACAGTTTCCTGCAACAACATTTATTAGTCGGATACATGCATGCAGCATAATAAATACAACACAACAATTCTTTGAATGTATTCACTAGAAACAATGTCAAATGTTTAGCATACTAGAAACAAGCAAAATAGTTCACAATTTGTAGAAATAATACTCTACTCACATAATACTTCTCTACTCAAAACGCAGGTATATCATATCAATACCAAAATGTATGAAATATTTCTAAGTCCATTCTCTCTCAATCAGTCAGTTAACTCACCATTAAGCTAATGGTCACCTTTCATGACCGAACTTCTTGCCACACCAGATTCAAAGTGATCAGACAATAGAATTCTTTACACAGGTAAACTTTTGATCTCAGCACTTTGGCTGGTCTCGTTTTCGTAAATCTTAACTATTGAATAATAAAAAAAAATACTCATCCACCTAAAAGTGATTTAGATTATACCAGCCACATTCTTTGCCTGAGTTGTTTACTTCCAACTTTGACACATAAAAATAGCAGCACCAGGTGTGCCCCAGTTCGGGTCACTTTGACATTTAACAATTTATATAACAATTAAGTTTAAAAACAAGGATAGGCAAATTTACTCTGACACAATATGTTTGTGTGACGTTACGTTGGACTACCAGGGCTTGTGTTTCTGTGACGTCACGTTGAACTACCAATGTCTAGGTTTGTGTCACGTTGCATAGAACTACCAGTGCTTATGTTCGTGTGACGTATGCGTAGAACTATGAGTTTATATTATGCCTCGTATTTTCTTGTTCAGATTGCGCATTTTCTCTCGAGCTGTAAACTTCAAGCTGGTTAAAAGTAAACAAGCTTGATTAAGAAATTTGTGTTCTCAAAAATAGACAATCATTTCTTCTATCTTTCATTTCTTTCTTCATTTACTTGAAATTCTTTTATTCTTTCTTTTTCTCTTGTTTTAGCAGTAATAAAGGCGTTCATTTTTTTTTTCAAAAGAGAAAATTTGCGCGTTGTTTGAAAATTTGTGTAATTTCTACTTTTGTGAGGAACTATGTTTGCAATATTTTAATGTAGACGTACGTTACATAAACACCGTACACATACCTACAAACACTGTACGCAACACATGATTGCACGCCCATCACACAATCACATACACACTATATAATCACTCCCATGCACACTATTATTAGACATCCCCCCCCCCCCAGTGTTGCACGCGGTGAAACGATCCCTATACGAAGGTGTTCTCTGACTTTGGCCACAATCGTGCACATGCGGTGCGCCGTTTATAGCGCACGACATTTGTCACTGCGCGCTTGGCTACATCTGTCGGCTGCTCTTTACGTCAGTTCTGCCTGCATGCCACCGGAGCCTCTGCCGCTCAGTGATAGGAGTGTAGGTATTCCAAGACAAGCGCACATCAAAGCAAAAGCGTCTGTAATTACGTTGTACAGGCGACAGCGCAGACTGTATTATGTGGAGTTTCAGGTGAAGTCATGCAAGCAAACTGCACCTGACCTGCCTTTCTCTTGTGTCCCGTGCAGACAGATTTGTGGAGTTCCTTTGCTGTTTAATGCACAAGATGCCATTTTCTTTCCTCCACCCACAACCCCTTCTTATCCCGGAGGGTAATTTTGTTTGTTTAGGACTGCGTGTTCAAGTCCTTCAGCATTTTCTGTACGTCAGTGTCAGCCATGCATTTGTGTGAAAAGAAGCATCAAGCCCCCCTTGTGTAGTCCTCAAGAGTGACCTCGATTTCTGACATCCGTAACAGACTCCATATTTGCCCAAACACCGGTGACAATTTCCATTTCTTCCCTGACAGCAGTAACAGGTTCCATGCATAACGTGACAGCAGTAACAGTTTCCGTGCAGAACGTGACAGCAGTAACAGTTTCCATGCATAACGTGATAGCAGTAACAGTTTCCTTGCATAACGTGACAACAATAACAAATTTCTTTACTTTCCATTACAAAAGCAACATTTTCTATGTGTAGCATAACAGCGGTAACAGTTTCCATACATATCGTGACAGCAGTAACAATTTCTATACTGTCCCTTACAAAAGCAACACTTTTCATGTGTACCGGCTCAGCGGTAACAGTTTCCATACATATCGTGACAGCAGTAACAATTTCTATATTGTCCCTTACAAAAACAACACTTTTCATGTGTACCGGCTCAGCGGTAACAGTTTCCATACATATCGTGACAGCAGTAACAATTTCTATACTGTCCCTTACAAAAACAACACTTTTCATGTGTACCGGCTCAGAGGTAACAGTTTCCATACATATCGTGACAGAAGTAACAATTTCTATACTGTCCCTTACAAAAGCAACACTTTTCATGTGTACCGGCACAGCGGTAACAGTTTCTATACCTACCCTAACACTGGTAGCAATTTCCACACCTTCCCTGATGGAGATTTGCTGAACTGACGAATTAATTTGCATTCTCAAACAGTGATAGGCTTACCTCCATGTAAGACTGGGACCACTGTTGAACGGATGGAATAAATTGCAGTCTCAGACAAAACGCTTTCAGTTAAAAGGTATCAAGCAATAAGCAAGCCATCCCATGTATTTCATTTATATTTTTTAAATTGCAATGTAATGTAATCGTTTTATACGGGTCGTTGTATAATGTTGATTGTGAAGTAATTACTGCACACGTACAATTGGTCCTTAACAACACTATTATCATATCCCCCCACCCCACCCCAAACACACACTGAAGTCTAGATGACACTTTATAGCATACTTTAAAGTCTTACATGGTTCTATGAAAGTATTGATCAGTTACTACGAATCAGTGTGATAACATGTGGGAGAGTATGTCATTATATGTACCTGCTTCCATGCGTATTTGTGTGTTCAAAATACGCGCGCGCGCGCGCACACACACACACACACACACACACATAGTCCTTTCAAAACGAATTTTAGAACAATAATTTACCTTACCTCCAACAATAAACTGTATCTAATAAAGAACACTAACACACACACACACACACACACACGCACACAAACCTTACTATCAATAAGTGTGTGTGTCTTTATTAGTTACAGTTTATTGTTGGTAGTACGGTAAATTATTGTTCTAAAATTCGTTGAAAGGACTACAAGTTGGATTCCTTTTTTCCTTTTCTCTTTTCTCCCCCCCCCCTTTTTTTTTCGGGGGGGGGGGAGGTATGGGTGGTGGTAATGGGGTAGTGGTGGTGGTGGTGGGATGGCTTTATATATATTTCGGAAAAGGGCATTTTGATCATATGACACAAGACGTCATCCTATCTGACTGCATAAAGATTGCTCAGTTGGGGGTGGGTGTATTATGGGATTTAGTTTAAAGTTTAGGACGGCTGTATATATGTCAACGAAGAGTTGTTGGAAGGATTGTTTACTTTATGGTAATGGTAAAAAAAAAAATGGCGGGGTATAGCGTATGGCCAACTTTGAAATGGTTTAGAGAGCTGTGGGACATGTGGTTAGAGGTGAAGATTGTTCAGTTTGAGAATATTAATGCTTTGTGATTGGATTTTGTGAAAGCGGTATTTATATAATTCTGGATAACGGGCCGATCTCCAGCATACTTAAATGAAGAGTGGTTTTACGTGTCTTGACTGCAGTGAGTGGTTTTACGTTTCTTGACTGCAGTGAGTGGTTTTACGTTTCTTGACTGCAGTGAGTGGTTTTATGTGTCTTGACTGCAGTGAGTGGTTTTATGTGTCTTGACTGCAGTAAGTGGTTTTACGTGTCTTGACTGCAGTGAGTGGTTATATGTGTCTTGACTGCAGTGAGTGGTTTTATGTGTCTTGACTGCAGTGAGTGGGATAAAGGACATCACATAGAAGGTGTTTAGGAAGTAATCGAATTATTAGTACTGGAAACAAAATCACAAATTGACTTCTTTTGTGCCCGTCATTGAAGTTTAAAAATATACACTAATGTAGCTAGAGACTATGTTGATTCATTACCTAGCATACACAGAAACACAAAATTGCATATTCACACAAAACACAGACCATTATGACTGTCAGCGTTACTACAATCTCTACAATAACACTATCATCACAACTATTATCTTCACTCACGTGATGACATACATTAGCAAACGCACAAACACGCATGTGTGCTGTCTGAGTTGCTATTAGCTGCCCACATGCACGATCCCGATTCCCGTCTGTAGAGATAACCTATCAGGCACCCTCTGAAATAGAAAAGCTTAAAAGCCGTTCCACAGGCAATATATCGTCACCTTTTGACTCGCTGTGTGCTGACTCATGGAATGTAGACTTTCTATAAAGTTCATCTGTAGGATTCCAACCTGCCTATTGATTATATCTACTAGATCATGAGTTGTGGAATTCTTTGCATGCTCTATGTTTGCTTAACCCTTTGTCTTACTCTCCTAAGCACTTGTACGCTTGTTTTGGTTCATCCATTTTCTTTTTTTCTTGAAATTGCACACATTTTAAGTAAATAAAGTGTCGTTTGCTGAGCAGTTCATTTCTCTCTTTGTATTGTGCGATATTATTTTCATGATCAGGATTCAACCAGTCGAGTGAAGATTGTTCAAAATCACTTAAATTAATTAATTTTGATTTGGCATCAATAGCGACTTTAAAATGATTTTTAAAAATTGCTTGCACGACAAAGAAAAAAGAGAGAGATCCCATTACAGAGCTTGGAGCCTTCATTGCAGGCATAATATCAAGACTCATGTGTCGTGTGTACATGCTACTTTAGTGCCAGGAAGAAATTGAAAATTATAGATCTTGAATTAGTTGAAGAGGAGCGTGATTCATGTGTTACTAATGTTTTAAGGCAGTTCCAGAGACAAAATCCAGACCCGTTTAATGATGGCGCTAATCAGCCATTCCAACAAAAGGCAACGTTGGATTCTGTTTAGAACCAGATGACTGCTGACATTTAGCATAACGATTTATAGAATGATTCTAATAGTATATACTTTACATAAAGTGGAGGCGAAATACGGTAAAACAAATAATTTTTTTCTTGTTCTGAAATCTTTAATTATAATTCCTTTCATTTTAATTGATGAAGTATTGATGGTTCTAGTAGTTCCTGATGAAGTTGTGCTGGTTCTAGTAGTGCCTGATGAAGTATTGATGGTTCTAGTAGTGCCTGATGAAGTTGTGCTGGTTCTAGTAGTGCCTGCTGAAGTTGTGCTGGTTCTAGTAGTACCTGATGACGTTGTGCTGGTTCTAGTAGTGCCTGATGACGTTTTGCTGGATCTAGTAGTGCCTGATGACGTTGTGCTGGTTCAAGTAGTGCCTGTAAGTGATCACGTTAGTTGGTCAGAATTATCCATGACTTCGTTTAGAAATGGACGTTTGTTGAAGAAACTTATGATTGAGCTCTGCGCAGCGGGTAATGTGTGCATGCATGTTTAATGTTGACATTTTGAAATCAGCTGAAACATTTTAAAAACTAATTCATTCCTCGAAATGGATTTAAACCTATGAGCTGGATATGTTTTTATCGCCCGCCGACTTTACAGTCTTTCAGCTGAATATTGCTTATCTCATTCTTAATTTTTTTAAATCTTTATTTACACGACAGTTCAATATTATATCAACACTTTTTTTTTAATTAACCAGCTCTTAATAAATCTCTATAATAGAATTTTGATAGATTAATAAATATCTGGAAATAAATTAGAAATGTTTTCAGCGACTGATTGCCCCTCTTCTTCAGGTGACCTACAAGTCTTTCTCATGTATAACCAGTCTTTCTCATTCATCACCAGTCTTTCTCATTCGTCACTAATCTTTCTCATTCTTCACCAGTATTTTTCAATCTTCACCAGTCAGTCTTTCTCATTCTTCACTAGTCTTTCTTATTCATCACCAGACTTTCTCATTCGTCAATAATCTTTCTCATTCTTCACCAGTCTTTCTCATTCTTCAACAATCTTTCTTATTCTTTACCAATCTTTCTTATTCTTCACCAATCTTTCTCATTCTTCACCAGTCTTTCTCATTCTTCACCAATCTTTCTCATTCTTCACAAATCTTTCTCACTCGTCAATAATCCATCTCATTCTTCACCACTCTTTCTCATTCGTCACTAATCTATCTAATTTTTCACCACTCTTTCTCATTCGTCACTAATCTGTCTCATTCTTCACCATTCTTTCTCGGTCACCACCAGTCTTCTTTATTCATCACCAATTTTTCTCATTGTTCACCAATCTTTCTCATTCATCACCAATATTTTGTATTCATCACTAGTCTTTCTCTCATTCTTTTTGGCTCTTTGGCTTTGTTTACCTTAATGTATTTATGTGCGCGAATCTCAATATGCAATATTTGTTTAATTTTATTCTTTTATTACATATTTCTTTCTTTCCTTTTGGATGTCTTTGTATAATTTTATTCATTTATTACATATTTCTTTCTTTCCTTTTGGATGTCTTTGTGTAATTTTATGTCATTTGTGCGTATTACATTTTGAAATTTCGTGCATGTATCTATCGCACTTTGTATTGTGTATTTGCAGTAGCCTATTACAAAGATGTATAAATATTTCATTTTTGCTCTTGTATGGTGTCTTAGTATTTGTATGGTGTTTTAGTATTTGTATGGTGTCTTAGTATTTGTATGGTGTTTTAGTATTTGTATGGTGTCTTAGTATTTGTATGGTGTTTTAGTATTTGTATGGTGTCTTAGTATTTGTACTGGTGTTTATATACATGTGCGGCATTTTGTTTACAGATAGTTACATCTGTGTGTTGTTTGCTTACGTACATTTGCATAGCACAACGAAATATTATAAAAGAACACTGCACACCAAATTCTGAAATTGGTTTGGGTGTTTGTAGAAAAGGTAAGCTTGGGGTGTGTGATTTCGTCTTGCTAAAAGTTTCGTTGGGCAAGACGGGGTTGGTGGACACTTTTGAATTTCGCTTGTTTTATTGTAGGGCGTAACAAAGTGCACAGTTGACGTAAATGTATTCCGGCCAAAAAAGTTTTATTTCAAAAAGTGATTCTGGTTCTTCTTTCTCTTTCTTTTTCTTCTTCTCTCTTTTCTCCTTTTGCTGATAATATATCGCTTTCTCTTTCATGCGCGGTGTCAAGTCTCTTTTTCTCCAGCGTTCGTACTTCATCTCCAGCTGCCGCTCGGACTTGATGCAAACATTTCCTCGTCTCTCTTCTAATGCCCCTGAACTTTGAGTGCGAAAGCTGTTGATTGTTCTGGATAGCAAAGTCAGCCGAAGATGGCGAGGTTAATGTTTTCAGTCGAGCGAACAAAAGATTTGCCGCTCGATAGCCACGTTCACGTGCCACGCAGAAAAGTGGAAAGAAATAAAAAGATTCGCAAACGGGTTCCCCACCACCACCACCAACAGCAACAACAAAAAGAAAGTCGATGAGTTGACAAATGGGTGCGCTTTGTTTAATTTGCTGACGGGGTTTATGGTCTTTTCCCGCCAGCACCCAAAATGACGAGGCGGACAGGTAGGGACTGATGTTCGGGGCCCGTGACGTGCAGGTAGAAAGATTCTCAGAGGCACACCAGGCTGACCCACGATAACATGATGAGTAGTATTTACTGTTACTTGGGCATCACTCAAAACTAGTCTTCAGGCGCCTTGTCCGTTCGGCGATAGCCAATCAGTTCCACTCTTCTGTTTCACCACGCTCTTCCATCTGTTCCTCCGCATTGTTCGATATTTCCATCTCACAATTCCAGTTGTTCCACTGTTTCACACGCTGTTTCATCTTTTCCACCATACTTTTTGTCTGTTCCACCACTGTTCCAAGACTTTGTTCCATCTGTTTCATCGCACTGTTTCTCCACACTGTTTCATATGTTCCACCATTTGGAGACGTCTCTCCACCTCCCACTTCTCGCGCAATTCCGGTTCACTGTTCCAAAGTGTGTATTTAAATATTACTAATTTCTTTATATTTAAATTTGTTATCCTCAGCCTATAAAAATTTAGCAACATAGTTTCACGTCACATCAGACTAGGCACTAAGTCATATCATTCAGACCAAATCGTATCATTGCTGTCAGTAGTATATCAATTAAATCATAATTATGGTCATATATCAAATAAGATGTTATATACAGGGTGGCCCAAAAGTAGGTTTACAGTTATTAAACTACCTTTTATATGGTTGAAGTTACTTGCTTAGTAATACCAATATAAAACAATGTTGAAGGAGGACATTTTGAGCATCTGAGAGATTAAATTGTTTATGTTTATGTTAACAGGTATAACGAATTTCCTGCTGTTCTAGTGTCGAATTTTCAAATAAATAGTCTACGTGATAACTGTAAACCTACTTTTGGGCCACCCTGTATTATAGTATTGCTAGATCTCATATAATCTAAAGGCCTATTATTTCTGGATTTTTTGCAAGTATATTATTGTAGCAAACCATGTAAGTACGTTTGTCAATATCAAACCAACAGTATTGCAATATCTTGTAAAAGTATGGTAAGAAATACATTAGACAGACTGGCAACAAGAAAACAGTGACTTACTTAGCACATCGTTAGTGTCTTCCACTTTACTGGATGTTTTCAGCTACAAAAAGAGACGACCTTAGCTTTCTGAACTCGTCAGCTGGAGATTCATTGAAACATACTCCCACCACCACCAGTCAGCTGAAGTATACTGTCTTCAAACCATTAAATATATTGTTCACGAAGCCATTAAAATATACTACCCCCCCCCACTTCCGTAAGCATTTGAAATATACTGCCCTCAAACCATTAAATATATTGTTCTCGAAGCCAATGAAATATATATTCCCCCCCCCCCCCCCGTAAGCATTTGAAATATAGTGTCCTTAAACCATTAAATATGTTGCTCTCGAAACCATTCAAATATACGACACACACACACACACACACAACCATTTGAAATATACTTTATACTGCCCTCAAACAATTTGAAATATACACCTCCCAAACCATTGAAATATACTGCTCTCAAACCATTGAAATATTTTCTCCCGAAAACCATTGAAATATACATCTCCCAAACCGTTGAAATGTACTGCTACCAAACCGTTGAGATATACTACTCCCAAACTACTTAAATATTCTTCTGACATACCCTAGAAATATACTTTTCAAAAACCATTAAAATATACTGCTCCCAAACAATTTAAATATACTTCTCCAAAACCATTAAAATATACTGCACCCATACCATTGAAATATACCTTTCCAAAAACGATTAAAATATACTGCTCCCATACCCTTGAAATATACTATCCCAAACTATTGAAATATATTTCGCCAGATCCATTGAAATATACTTCTCCAAAACCATTAAAATAAAATTATACTTCTCGAAAACCATTGAAATATACTGCTCCTAAACCATTGAAATACACTGCCATCAAATCGTAGAAATATACCTTCCCAGAATCATTGAAATACACTGTCCCAAACCATTGAAATATACTGCCCAAAGAACCGTTGATATATACTGTTCAATGAACTGCTGAAATAAACTGTGTGAAGAATCATTGAATTATGCCATCCAAGAATCATTCAAATACCTCCAAATCACCAAATCATATCAATTAGATCATCCCAAATTGAATATATATCTCCCAAGTAACACACACACACACACACACACACACACATCCTCAAGTGTGGACATCTCAATGAGCGAATAAGAACGTGGGTTCTCTGCTGTTGATATGTCATTGAGCGAATAAGAATGTGGGTTCTCTGCTGTAGATATGTCATTGAGCGAATAAGAATGTGGGTTCTCTGCTGTGGATGTCATTGAGCGAATAAGATTGTGGGTTTCCTGCTGTAGATATGTCATTGAGCGAATAAGAATGTGGGTTCTCTGCTGTGAATGTCATTGAGCGAATAAGATTGTGGGTTTCCTGCTGTAGATATGTCATTTAGTGAATAAGAATGTGGATTCACTGCTGTAGATATGTCAGTGAGTGAACTGGGTTCCATGCAAAGAGGCCTCTCGTTGAGTGAATGAAAATATGGGTTTCCTGCTGTGACATCGAACGTGCTGACGAGCGCATTCAGTCATGAGCGAACTGTTTCACAACCGCTTCCAACTTTCGGGCTGTTTTCGCAGACAAATAGATTTCTGTTCCGGAAGGAGATACATTGCCCTGGGCAGGAAGAATGGAGATGTGAGTGTATTGTCTGACAGCAGTCGTGACTAGCGCGTTGCTTGGGCCTGCCAGTGCTTTGGACGCGTGTCTCACATAACCATGCTCGGCGAATTCTTACAGTATGGTCAGATTCCTGTTGCTGCGATAGTCAGGCGTCACTCGGGCTGTTTACTCTGTTATCCGGAACCTGCCATCCGGAACCATCGGGGAACCCCGATGTACCGATCTTGATACTGAGTCATTTAATGAGGACATCCTCGGAAGCGATCTGCATCTGTAATGTCTCCGTAGATGTGAAGTTGTCGATATAGAAGCATATCAGTTGTTTGTGTGTATTTAGCCCCCAACACACGGGACCGGTTATTACAAGGGAGAGCACGGTGTCTTAAAAATGTAATCGACTTATCATCGATGTAATTTTTGTTTGCTTGTATTTTTGTAAATGACACAAGTGACTGACACCAGTTTTAATTAAAGCTGCGAGCTGTGCTTATCGTCTAAGTGCACAGGCAAAATGTTAAACATCTCAAGTTCTCAACCGAGTGATTTATTTCTTCCCCCACCCCCACCCGGTCACAAGAGAAACAATGTCGAGTTGTTTGAATGCAAACTTTCTAAAATACATAATCAATGTGTGGATGTTTATGTGCGTGCGTATATCCACATGAATGTGTGCGTATGTTTGTGCGCGCGTGTATTTATATGTCTGTGTGTTGCATGCGTACGGTGGCGGAATAACTTGGGACTTCGACATTCATCCAAATTTGCAAATTAAAATTTCACTTTGTGGAGCTATTTCTTAATTGACCAGTGCTTGTCTCTTTTTGATCTTTATTGGGTGTGACAGTGTTTTATGGGTGCTTTATTCAGCACTTGTTCAGTGTTTCATGAGTGCTTTATTCAGCACTTGTTCAGTGTTTTATGAGTGCTTTATTCAGCACTTGTTCAGTGTTTTATGAGTGCTTTATTCTGCACTTGTTCAGTGTTTCATGAGTGCTTTATTCAGCACTTGTTCAGTGTTTTATGAGTGCTTTATTCTGCACTTGTTCAGTGTTTTATGAGTGCTTTATTCAGCATTTGTTCAGTGTTTCATGAGTGCTTTATTCTGCACTTGTTCAATGTTTCATGAGTGCTTTATTCTGCACTTGTTCAATGTTTCATGAGTGCTTTATTCAGCATTTGTTCAGTGTTTCATTGTTTAGTGAGTGTTTGATCAGTTTCGTCAATGTTCATTCAACACCGAATCCGTTTTATCAGTGCATAATGACTAGCAGTTGATGAACACTAAAAAAGTGTTGAATGAGTACTTATTAATGTTTTATTCTGTGATTAACCAGCGCTCAAGAAGCGGAAACGACACTTGACTAGTGCTTTATGCCGATTAATCAGCACTTAATAATTGCTTAATTAGCACTTGATCAGTTCTTAATTAGTACTTAAATAGCGCTAGTCTTTGTAAACGTTCTGATGTAGTATTTCACTTCTGCTTGCAAATTTGGTGGAGTTTACAATCAATGAAAATCTTTACAACGTTGACCCGTAGTGCGGTAAATAATGACGAGTGGGGTACGCAGATTGGGGACCGATTGTGTGGTTGTCGTTTTGAATTCAATGAATAAAATGAGGGAGATTGTGGACATTTTTAGGACCGATTGTGTTGTTTGTTTTCTTCTTGTCCGTACAGATTTGCTCAGTTAGGGGCTAAATGCTTACTCTGTCCGATCTTCAACTGTCAAGAGGAGTTAAGTGCATCTCAAGGAATACCATTTATTGTCTCGTCAAAACAACGAGATTAACCTTTCCTCCTTGAGCTAATGAGTGGAGGTGGTCGTGGCTGTTCTGTTGAGCCCCCAACTCAACTAGGTCCTCTCGAACAAGATCGCTTCTGCCTTTCAGGATTAAAAGTGCACTTATGCCAAGATGTACGAGTGTATATGCTATTTTTATCCTGAACATTACACGTGACTGTCATGTTATCTCTTTTATCGGCCTTCAATTTTCCTCCTATTGTTCAGACAATAAATATTTGTCATGCTATCTCATTCATAGGCCTTCCTTTCTCCCCATAATGTTCAGACAATAAAAACTTGTTGCACAATCTCTTTTATCAGTCTTCCCTTTTTTTCAAATAAAAGACAATAAAGACTTTCGCTTTTGGATATTATATATGTAGTCAATAATAATAATAATAATAATAATAATAATTATTATTATTATTATTATTATTATAAGCATACAAACCTAAATAAATTCATTTATGTTATCATTTTAAGTTCTGATAGATTCAAGTTATTGGAGTAAATCATACATGCATGTCAGGAAAATTTAAGAATTTCTTCTTTATTTTTTGTTTCATGATGGTAGTATGGATTGTTAAAAATACAGTAGGGAGTTGGGGACCGACACACATGCAAACACCACAATACCAGAATGACCTTAAATGACCACATTTCTTAAGTTGCTCTAAGTAGAGCAAACACCACAATACCAGAATGACCTTAAATGACCCCATTTCTTAAGTTGCTCTAAGTAGAGACTAAGTAAAGTATTCTATGTCTTGCAGTCTAGTTTTACAATTGCAAGTCATAGTAGGAAGGAAACGTATTCTAGTCTCTTGATAACCAGCATTCACACTGCAACCTTCTAGTGAGGTCTGGAGAATGTCCTGCAGGTCCAGATCTCGCTCAGCATTAGTGCCTGGCAGTCAGAATGGTCATTGTTATATCGGCTAGGTCTGGAACTGTCTGTTGGTAATGATTCGGCACTGGACAACCACAGCCACAGCACAAGCCACCAGGGCACTGAAGATTGAGATTTATCTAGGCAGGAAATTGCTAATCTTCACGTGTTCTTTAACCCCTACCACCACTACCACCCTCACCTCCAAACTGCATCTCGCATTGCCTTTCTAAATTCCATTAGTATGAGCCCAGTCACAGACGATCGTCATTTTTCCTGTCCAGGGACATCATCATATCCAAAGCTGTTAGTCAGGTGCTGAGAGAACGATTTGGGGGCCATATTTGAGAAGCAATTGCCATTGTTCTTAATTGGAAATATTTGTGTGGATACGGTGAGCTCTGTTGCATTCGACACGGCTCACTGATATTAGGACAGAGCAAACAGAATCCCTCCTGTTGGGATATTAGAGACATCAGCTAAACGCAATTGTTCCTTACAGTATATGTGCATAGTTCTCACTGGGAGAGGGGAGAGAGAGAAAGGTGGTGTCCGCTTGTGTCATTCCGTGTGGTTCTTTCGTAGATCCTTTGTGAGCTGCAAACAGTAAATTGTTTAACACGTCACTGTTTCAATAAATTGTTTAACACGTCACTGTTTCAGTAAATTGTTCAACACATCACTGTTTCAGTAAATTGTTTAACACGTCACTGTTTCAGTAAATTGTTTAGCACGTCACTGTTTCAGTAAATTAACTTAAACTGTCTCAGCACGGTAGGTATTAGTGACACGTCACTGTTTTAGTAAATTGTTGAACTTAAAATGTCTCAGCGCGGCAGATATTACTGACACGTCACTGTTTCAATAAATTGTTGAACTTAAAATGTCTCAGCGCGGCAGGTATTAGTGACGCGTCACTGTTTCAGTAATTTGTTTAGCACGTCACTGTTTCAGTAAATTGCTGAACTTAAAATGTCTCAGCGCGGCAGGTATTACTGACACGTCACTGTTTCCTATCAAACGTCAGCACTGCATGTGTGTTGTGTCTGTCATGTGTCGCTAAGCCCAATCATATTCTATGAAAGTTATTTTCGCACGGTATTGTGAGAGATAACCTACAGGATGGTCATATTTGCACACTTGATTTTACATTAAACTGTTATAATTACAGCAGCTTGTACACTTTGCTTAAGTTCAACTATTACAATGACAGATTTGCGCGATTGAAATTAGGTTAAACGAATATAATTAGAGCTTTGTGCACTTTATTATAGTTTTAACTAGTATAATTATGGCTTTGTGCAATTTACATTAGGTTAAACTGCGTAATTGTAGCTTTGAGCTCATTATTATTGGCTAAACGTTATAATTATGGCTTTGTGCAATTTACATTAGGTTAAACTGCGTAATTGTAGCTTTGAGCTCATTATTATTGGCTAAACGTTATAATTATGGCTTTGTGCAATTTACATTAGGTTAAACTGCGTAATTGTAGCTTTGAGCTCATTAATTATTGGCTAAACGCTATAATTATGGCTTTGTGCAATTTACATTAGGTTAAACTGCGTAATTGTAGCTTTGAGCTCATTATTATTGACTACACGTTATAATTATAGCTTTGCGCACTCTATTGTACTGTTATAATGACATATTTGCACGAACATCATTCGATTAATCCTATGAGAAGAGCAGATAACTGCAGACAAACATTAGGCTAATCTGCGAGATAAATATGCGCAAGCTAAGTTGAACTAACCTTCATGAGGAATAGATTTGTACCAGCCGATATTAGATTAATCTGAGAGATAAATATGCGCAAGCTAAGTTAAAGTAACCTTCAAGAGGAACAGATTGCTTTGGCAAATATTAGTCTAATCTGTGAGATGGCTTTGCAAAAGCTATATTAATGTTAACGTACTAGAAGAACAGGGAAATATGAAGCTAATCTGCGAGATAGATTTGCAAAAACTACATTAAGTTAACCGACGCGAAGAACAGACTTTTGCCTGCAAACATTCGGCTAATCTGCAAGACAGATTTACGAAAGCTACATTAAGCGTACGAGAGGAAGAGATTTGATGAATTAATACTGATACAAACGGCAATTAAATTAACACACGCTCTGCAAGAGTCTACAGAGGTCTGTCAGCAGGATTCCCCCAAAGAGACAGAAGACTAAAAAAATGATTGATGTCGGAAACTTACTTGGAACGCTAGGGCATTTGTTACTGACAGAGGCTGGATATACGCAGCTGCTTCGAGCTCTGAAGTAGTGCGTGGCTCCTTTGGCACTGGTTTAAATTTATATGTCTTTGATTGTCCGTATGTGGCAAGAGTTTGAGGCGATAAGAGTGGTTAAAGAAACAGATGTGTCGTTTAACTTGTCTTGGTTGTTAATCATCTCAGGCCGAAAACTGATACAACCACACTCGGCGCTGCCACAGCATGAGTGTTAACGCCAGGAAGAACTGATTCTGATGCGGGATTGATTTCAGTCAGACAATTAGCAGACGACTACGCAAGTCAACTGTAGAGTAACTTATCTCGAGTTTGGATGGGGAAAGCTTCCTGTTGGGGGCTATTGCTTGTGGTTTTTCATTTTAGTGCTGTCCGATACGGCAGGACTCCAGTGTTTAAACTACCACGTTTGTACGCTGGCCCGCCTTTTTCAACTTTCGCCCCTCCCGTCATAATCTGTCCCCAGTGGGCCGCTTGTTGTCTGGTAGGGACGAGATAAGAGTGGGACGACCGTCAGGTTTAAAAGTAATTTTCTTTAAAAGCTTTCGGGGCTGGGCGAAATTATTCCAAATAAGCAGATAAGATTTACCCTAAAGGGCATTGTGTGTGTGCTCCTTGCACGAAGTTCAATTATTCAGACACAAACAACAATCGGAAAGGCAAATAAGATATTATAAAGACAGATACATGTTTGCTTTGAACTCTCAAACTCATTTACAGTCTAAATGTCTTATACCATCGATAATACGTTCTTGCTTTGAACTCTCAAAGACATTTACAGTCTAAATGTCTTACACATCGGCAATACATTCTTGCCAGAATATTGAGTAACGTCCACAGCTCTCGAGAGCATTCATACTCTTTAGCTTTCTTTCTGGTTAAATGAATAAATAAATAAATAATTGCGTTTATCGCTTTCTTTATTTGCAATGAAAAATGGGTTTTGAGAAATATTTATTGCTTTAAATTAAAACGATCATGGTTATCATTTTGGGTTTGTTTTAACTAAGCTCATCTGAACGTGTAAGTCTTTTCCAATTTCCAATTTTGAACGTGCAATACTAAGTTTTCATCAACTGTGACAAAAACAAAAATCATCAAACTACGAATATAGTCACACGCATTCGTGATCAGACTCGCATTACAAAACCTAACTGAAATAAATTTCAGTTGTTTTCTATAGGGTGAGTGCAATTTAAGTTGTCCTCTATTAGGTGGAGTGCGGTTTCATTTGTCCTGTCTTGAGTGGAGTGGTTTCACTTGTCCTCTCAAGGGTGCAGCGCGATTTTAGTGGTCCTCTATTGCATGGAGTGCGGTTTCAGTTTTCCTGTATTGATTGGAGTATGAACTCGGTTGTCATTTATTGGATGGAGTGTGGTTTCAGTTGTCCTGTGTTGGTTGGAGTATAAATTCGGTTGTCCTCTGTTGGATGGAGTGTGGTTTCAGTTGTCCTATATTGGTTGGAGTATGATTCAAGATGTCCTCGATTGGATGCACTCGATTCGAGACCGGCTTTTCATTAATCACCCACTCAGACACACGGACGGTTTCGAGTTCAACCAGTACAGCGTTGTTTCACAGCGTAAGAAATCGCGATCCAAGTGTTACACAGAGATAAAAACGTGTAGATGCTGATGATAAATAATGAAATTGATGGTTGATTCAACGGATGTCCGCTATCAATGCTCACTTGCTGTGGCAGATAAGACGAATTAGAGAAAAAGAGAGGAAAGAGGGGAAAGAGAGTTTTAGAAGACGTAAATTCTATGCATTTTCTTATTTTAAAAAAAATGATATATTGGCTTTAATTTGAGAAATCTAACTTGCAATCGTTTAAGTCATCCTCTACCACCACCTGGCCTATCTCTTACACACGAGAGCTGATCAGGCAGCAGAGCGTGTTCTATTGACCATAGTTTTCCCAAAGCCTGGCTAAAAAAATGAGTCCCGTGGGGGCGGTCGTGGCTTTAGAGAAGACACTTAGCTTTGCCAGGGTTCAGAGAGGATCAACAAGGATTAATTCTTTCGGTTATAATCTTGACTTTATTCCAAGATCATGATAGTGCCTGTCAAAAATGGATTTAAATTGTATATATTGTTTGTTCCATATGGACTATCTGTGTGTTTATAACACCATTGTGCCTCGTCGAAAGTACAAACATACAAACTCGCAAACACATGTACAAGCATGAAAACACACAAACACATATAAACACATTCACACGTTTACATGCATGCAAACATAGATAAAACATGCGGTTTTCATAGACTTTTATGTCGATACGTTTTGGAAATGTGAAAATCAATGTAATTGTCTTTACACAAAATATACACACATACACGCATGAACTTTCGTATTCACGTACACAACATTCTCTCTCATATATAGACAGACAGACAGTCAGATAAATAGACAGATCTTTCTTTGGTATTCCTTCTTTGACTCAGGTCACCAAACTAAAGTACGCTTTTTAGGGGAAATAAGGTAAATGCAACACTGTTTAGCCTTTGCTGCGCGAGGCAAAGAGACAACAGCTCTTCCAAGGAAAATACCTGTTTATCTTGTTAAAGATATGTTCTTATTAAAAGATGAATCCGCTTTGTTTTAAATAGAGACCGGATTTTAAAAAAAAGTAGGGTATGGGATGATTATATAAGTATGTATTTTACTTTGACATTATTTCAGCACAACAGCAAGCTAAATCACGCACCACAGATCTAGTTTCAGGAGGTTCCTCATTATTTACGTTGTTGTTTTGTTTTCTGTTTTTTTTTCCCACAGGAGTTGCCGCCTCCTGGCTCGTACAACGTGCAAGAGTCTTTTGATAGGTCTCAGATCAAAGTTCCTACTGCAAAGCCTCGTTCTGAAGCAGCTTGTCGCAAGCACACTTCCTTCCTCTCAGCAGCCTCTCGTTTTGCACCACCCAGAGATACCGTTCCTCTCATGCCGGAGTCTGACATTCCAGGTAAAGTGACCATGATTTTGAGAAGATTGATCTTTTTTATTTTATGAAAGTGCTTGTATTGTGCTAAAATTTTCATTTGCCGTCTGATTCCCTGTATCTTTTTTACTATTTCTATCTTTACATATTCGAGTTAATTTCAGTTTGCCTGTTAATTTACTTTTCAAAACCAAACCGTTATATTCAGTTTGTAAATTTACATTTTTTATTTCTTTTATCATAATACATATTTCTCCAAAATACGAGATTTTATATTGGACAATTTTCATTGGATTATCTTTATAAATTGGGATATTGTGGTTAGAAGACAAGGGTCTAAATGATTTATAGGTTGGGATTTCTTGTTTACAAGTTAAACTTTCGTCCCACGTTGTGCGTTGGGATTTACTTTACATGAGATATTTATGTTTAACTTTGTAAGTTGGGATTTAGTTTACACGAGATATTTATGTTTAACTTTGTAAGTTGGGATTTAGTTTACACGAGATATTTATGTTTAACTTTGTAAGGTGGGATTGGATGTATGCAAGTTAAGCATCTGCATATTTTTTTTTATTTTACGGATTTTATGTTACCAGATGGACTTCTAATCCCACTTTATACATTGAGAACGTATATTTTCATAGCAAGCTTTTGTATTACTTGGAAAACTAAGCTTTTTTGTTTACAAGGTTTTGTATTACTTGGAAAACTGAGCCTTTTTGTTTACAAGCTTTCCCTCTGTGCAAACTGGGCTTTTTTGTTTACAAGCTTACTTCTGTGCAAACTGGGCATTTTTGTATCCTTTGTATTTCGGGACTTTATTTTTGCTCATCAAATCGTGCACGATAACGGCTGAACAAGTGATTGGAACTAAATGCTCATTTGTATTAGCATTGCTCTCAACATTGTTAAGCAGTTTTGTATTATAAGTTCCAGCACTTTGAGGCGTACCAGTTTAATAAATAGTCCCAGAGCTTTGACGAGAACCACTATAATAATAGTCCCAGAGCTTTGAGGAGTACCACTATAATAATAGTCCCAGAGCTTTGAGTAGTACCACTATAATAATAGTCCCAGAGCTTTGAGTAGTACAGTAGTTATTTGTCACCAACAGACTTCCGTCGTACCAGTAATGTGCACTCAGTATAAGCTTGCAGTTTTGATGTTGCAGTCTGCATGCATTATGTCTCTTGTTTGCACTAATCTTTGATACAGGTATTATTCGCTGTTTGACTTCTGACAGTAAAAAATCATTGTCGTGTGGTGGTTATAAAAGAAAAGGTCAGTCCATATAAAAAGAAAGAATTTGAGAGATTGGTTGGAGTTATGTGCCAGACGATTCAGTTTTACTTGGAGAACCCTGATCGGAAGTTTCGAGTGCGTGTGTGTGTACTTAAATTCAGGCGATTAACAGCAGCAACAACAAAAATACTTCAACCAACTACAAGCTCAACAGCAAGCAGAAACGTTCAGCAACAAGAAAACAATAAGAAGAACGCTAACAACAAGCAAACAACAAGCAGACCTGTTTAACAACAAGCAGACAAGAAGCAGAGATGCCCAGCAAAAAAAAAAAAAAGAAACAAGTTAGCATCAAGTATAGGAGCGACATTCCATTAATGGAAGATGCATTGTCCAGATGGTGGTAACTGATATAAACATCACACAGTCATTTGTTGTATTCATCATTCACTGGCGTAAATAAAAGTGTCTGATAGTGATAACAAAATAAATACATGGAAAAGAACAGCAAGGAGAAAAAGTGCCTGTTAGCGAGCGCAGGATGAAAGGTGTGGAGGTCACTGCTATAGGACACTCATAGGAGTGTATTATCACTTAAAACTCTCTCAACAAATAATCCAAATTTAACTAGAAATCCTCTTTTCGCCAGAATGATTAATAAAATCGAATATTAAAACTTTCGCTCTGATAAACTGATAGAAATTTGCGTCCTCTAAATCGCATTCAGTCCTACAAAAATGAAATTCAAGTTCAAGACGGAAATAAGGTGTCAGTCTGGTACTTCAGCGTGGAGGGCAAATCCTTTTCAGACTTTCAAAAGTGACAATCTGGTGTATGCATAATATTTTTGGTTAAGTATGTGCATTAGTAATTGACAGAAGTGAACACATTTTTTTCATAACAACTGCTACATTCACACATTCATGTCTAATCCTAGTGCCTTTTAGAAATCTAACCGGCTAATGCATAGCGGGACCAGTAAAATTACTACCGGACTTTCACGGAGACGCTAGAACTGTCCCGTACTTTCATATGCCAGAGTTGTCTCGCACTGTTGCACTGAAATACGGCGAATGAATCGCGGCAACTCTTTTCCTGGCAAGTGACTAGAATTTGACAAATACATGTTTTGTTGTTTTATTTCGCCCATAAGCAGCTTGTCATGTTGCAAGATGTTTTTTATACAAGCAAATATGGCAGTTTAACTCACGTTTCTCACTCAAGAACAGTAAAAGTATGCGGCTTGCTTGCTGTAACCGGTTACACTTATAATTATGCATAAAAACATTTACATTACAAGATTTAATACGGCACTTGTTCTTACTGTCATCAAAATGGACTTTATACAAACTAATGTATAAAAATAGGATTTTTATATAAACTAATGACTTAATCGGTGAAAACGACAAACAAACAGAATAACAAAAAGTAAGATCGATAGCAAATTAAATTAAAACTAAAGCTAAACAAATTAATAGAGCAACAACTAAAATATACACAAATTAAACTTTAAAAATAATTATCTAATGAAAGGAAACTAACAACAGTAGAAAAATAACAGAACAGCAAAAGTTAAGAATGCAAGCAAAGCAAAACGAAAACCCAACAGAATTAAACAGAAATGAATTTCACGAAGAATACAAGGAAAACAAAAATAAACAAAAATAACAGACCAACAAAAAAAACTCCAAAACAAATGAAAACATTACTTAAGACAGCAATAAATTGGTTTAAATAAATAAACACCGTTAATGAAACAATTTTAAGTAAGAAAACAACAGCATCAAAAACAAACAACCGATGAGATTAATGAAGTAATATCCGAATTTGCAAATAAAAACGAAACAAATAAAGATATTAAAGAAGTAATTTCCGAATTTGCAACAGCACAACTACGAAATTGTTTCACCGTTTCCCAGCTTGTATCTTATATGTGCACCCTAATGCACTTAGTTTAGACTATATTGTCTCGTCTTAGTATTATCACTTCTGTCACCGTTTTAAGCCATTTGTTAAATGCATCGATTGTTCGGGCTTTTTAGCTATATTGCATTTCCAGACAAACACACTTGGATATGTGCGTCACCCGCTGGTTCCAGAGTTTGGTCAGTACCACGGGCGGGGGGCTGATTAGAGATTCGGGATGTTTCTTTGCATGATTGATATCGACAAGCAGTAGACATATGTATGCTCAGAGGTCCGACGATCTCTGGGAGTTAGCAGGAAATTAGTTTCTCCTACGCAGGAGCAGAGACGGACTTTGATCCATAGCTTGAGTTCCAGGCATCCATCGATAGCCTCCTTGCCAGTGTTCTCCCTTTAGCTTTGAACGATTCTTACATTCAAATATTAGCTTCATTTTTTTTAATTGAAGCGAAAGGAGTATACCCACTTTAATTGGTTAACAGGGTTTGCCACAAGGACTAGCATCTACTATAGATATT
Source organism: Sinotaia quadrata (assembly GCA_028829895.1). Classification (NCBI taxonomy): domain Eukaryota; kingdom Metazoa; phylum Mollusca; class Gastropoda; order Architaenioglossa; family Viviparidae; genus Sinotaia; species Sinotaia quadrata. Next base: position 20,710,353 of record CM054182.1, read on the forward strand.
TTCTGCAGCTCCTTCATGTCTGGCAGTGACGTCATGTCTGCAGAGACCGAAATGTGACACTGCCCTTGCTGCATAAAAGAAACTCATTTATACTGCCGTCACGGTCCAAGGGCTTCACGCTCAGCCCTTTCCAAAACTACGGTTTACAACTGGGCATCGGCCGCCGGCAGCCAGCCAAGAAAAAAGTGTGAAAGCAGCAGAGCAAATGGAGATTGCTGAGAGATAAGATGTTGGGAGTGTGGGAAAAGGTCCAGCATATATTTCCTTCGTCTTTTGTACGCTTTTGCTAGAGTTGATTACCCGAGTTTGAAGTTGCATCGATTGGCCATCTACTTTACATGACCTTCTTTACTGAGCTGACCTTTAATGTTCTCATCTCAAGAAGAGAAGAATTTACGAAGAGACGAGTTATTCATTGCCTTAATTGGCTGCTGTTGTGTTTTCCAATAACTGACAAGGTTTATGATTGCTCTCCCTTTAGAAGCGCAACAGTTTCCATTTACGGCAGAGAATGGAAAGTTATGGAGGACCTGTGCTGCACACTCCTTGGCCGCTAGTGGCTGGGACTACGCTTCAAAGTAGTACGACAAAGGGAGAGAATAAATTGCAGCTTCCGGCCCTGCAACGCTGAGTGGAATCATAAACTCTTGTAGTGAAGATGGCAATGAAGCTGATTAAGTGGACGACTGGTCATACTATATTGTGAATTAACCAAGTACTTCCGATCGACCGCATAGTAGGTCATACAGTCAGTGCGTTAAAACGATTTATTTTTCCCCTCCACTTGCTAAAGCTCAGTACCACACGCAAAGGCTAGGATGACTCACAAATGGCTGCCGCGTGTGCGCACTGAGTTATTGCCCCTAATACATGAGCAGGCTGCATGAATGGGGGGGATTGCGCTGAGTTATTGCCCCTAATACATGAGTGTGCTGTGAGTGGGATTGCGCATTCCATCAGATGGACGTCCAAGAGCGGCCAGACATCACCCGGCCTCCCATTTCAGACTTGACACTCGACGCTCCAACCTAGTGTCCGTCCTGTCAATAACATCGACTCCTTGCATGTTCGCCATTCCTTCACTTCATTTAATTAAAGTAACAAACCAACGATAAGGTCTTCCTTGGTATTGCTTCTTTGATTCGGGTCGCCAAACTGAAGTACGCTTTTTAGAGGAAAAAAGTAAATGCAACACTTTATAGCCCTTGATCCGCGAGGCAATCAGCAATTCATGCCTCCATAGCGCGACCGCGTGCCCTCCTTGTAGCCGGGTCGTCGGCTGATTGATCTCCATTGATGCTGGGTTGCTATTGGATTGGAAAGTTCACTTGCCGTCATCTATCGGCAGGACCGTTCGTCGGCCCCGATGCAAGTATTAGATGTGGTGTTGAGAAAATTTCGCAAATTAATTGTTTTTTTAACAGACGTCTTTTGTATGGTGTAGACAAAACACACAGAAGCATACGGTCATGCATGAACAACCCCTCCCTCCCTCCCCCATCTCATCTCTCTCATGCTTGCGTGCACATGCACGCAAACAAGTCTTTATGATGGGTCAGGGTGGCTTTGCGCAAAAGACTCCCCATGTCATAACGCAAAATAAGGGATTATTTTACCGACAACATGGCGGGGCGGGTCGAAACTCTGGTTATCCTTGCTGTTTGATTTATATGTCCATTTGACCAAATACTACAGTAATTTCTGCAATTGTTGATTTAATCTGTTCTTTTTCCCTGATGTGGCGCAAACTCAACATTTCGAATTTGCTGCATCAGAAAGGCTAAATCCTATGGGTCTCCTTCAAATATTTACCCGTCGACACTGTAAATCAGGCAAATTCCCAAGTCCGTCATAACTTCTACATGGAATGTCGATTTCCCGCACACGTGAAATCATACGCCAAAACTCGTCAGAGATCTCACTGGACTGGCGAGGCCGACCGAAGTACCATCACCGGCCAAATCGGATCCTTGGGAATTTGAAACTCAAGTTTGAGAGTTGTACAGCATCTCCAGGGACAAAGGAGAAAGTCAACTTCGTGAGGAGAGAGGACTGATTTGTTGAGTTACCTTGAGAAGAAATGACAGACTTTGTTGAGTTACCTTGAGATGACATACTTTGTTGAGTTACATTGAGAAGAAATGACAGACTTTGTTGAGTTACCTTGAGATGACATACTTTGTTGAGTTACCTTGAGAAGAAATGACAGACTTTGTTGAGTTACCTTGAGATGACATACTTTGTTGAGTTACCTTGAGGAGCGATGACAGACTTTAACGAGCTGCTGTGAGGAAGGAGAGGGGACAGGTTTTTTTGGGGTTTCTTGAAGAGAAAGGACGGGTTTTTTTCAGGTTACTTGAGGAGAGAGAATACAATTTTTGATGGGTCTGCTGTGACGGGAGGACAGGCTTTGACGGGATCCGTGAGGAGAAAATAATAGGCTTTGATGGGATGTATGAGGATAAAGTGCGGGGTCTAACGGGTTGCCATAGTAAGAAAGGACCAGCTTCACAAGTCACCATAAGCAAAGAACATGATTTTATCAGGTGCGAGAGGACAGGCTTTGCTGAATTGGCGCTAGGGGATCACAGGCTTTCTGACCTACCGTGACGAGAGATCACAGGCTTTACCGACCTACCCGTGATGAGAGATCACAGGCTTTACCGACCTACCCGTGACGAGAGATCACAGGCTTTACCGACCTACCCGTGACGAGATTGTTGTTCTGGAGAGAGGGCAGGGTTTTTCTACTGGAATTAAACACCTTTCAAATAAAACCATTTTGTTTTTGAAATCATCGATTGCTGGAGGTGGAATTTAAGCAAAATCCTCGAATCAGTCAAACTAAATATAACCTCTTTCGCGAAATTAACGAACTTTAGAAATGGACGTAAAAAAAGAAATTAGTCAGTCAGTCAATCATCACGTCACTCGTTTGCAAAATTAATGAACGTTAACAGTAGAGTTTAAAAAGAAATAAATGAATCTATCGATCTGTACGTCAGCCCGTTTGTGAAATTAATTTAAGTTAGAAAAATATCAGTCAACTAATAAAAGGTTTTAAAAATAAAACTAATAATAAGATTTTTTTTTCTCCTTCCTGTTTCTTGGCAGACTGGGATGATTGGTTTTCGAATTTTTAAAGGAGATAATACAATGTAATTTACACTTTGGATATTAATTTCAGCAATGAGTGTAGAAGTGCAAGATGAAATATCAATAAGGAAAACAGACTGGCTTTGATTTAGAGGGAGTATTCAGGTCATTTTGATGTCATCCTTTTAAGATAGTGACTCATAAAACCTGCTAATTATCAGCAGCATTTAGTCGTGCTTGTATATTTACATCAGCCAGTTAGGTGGAGGAGTTCCGATATTCAAGTGTCCTGACAAATTTTTAAAAGGGTTCTTTTAGTCTGTGAACCAGGCCCATTATAATTCTTGAACCAGGCCCATTGTAATTCATGAACCAGCCCACTGTAATTCATGAACCAGGCCCATTGTAATTCATGAACCAGGCCCATTATAATTCATGAACCAGGCCCATTGTAATTCTTGAACGAGGCCCATTGTAATTCTTGAACCAGGTCCATTGTAATTTATGAACCAGGCCCACTGTAATTCATGAACCAGGCCCATTGTAATTCTTGAACCAGGCCCACTGTAATTCATGAGCCAGGTCCAGTCTACATCTTGAGCCAGACCAGACTGTCAGGAGCAAGATCTAATCTAAGTCGTTACAAAGTAAAGTCGAAATAGTTTTATAATATTTGTGAAATGTTGAAAGAATCCTGAGTTTGTTTCCTAGGCAAGAAGAACATGTTGAATAATCTCCGAAACGAGCTGAATAAACTTACCGAAATGATTGATGTGCAAGCCGCGCACCGGCTTTGATATGCATGTATGGAAGTGGATCTTAAATTTACAATCTTATACTGAGCTAAACTGTATCTGAGATCGATAGCTCACCACAGATTTGATATAAATTGTTATGCCGACAGTGAGGTGGAACTTAAGTCAATGTCTGATTTCAAGGCGCATTCGTTTGCATAACCTTGACGCAGATGCACGTGAAACACGTGAGGAATGCTTTCTGTAGGACACGATGGAACATCAGCATAATAATTATTTTTCTTCTTAGAGGCAAAATCGTCCCTTTAGTTCTTAGATATATAATAATTCCTTTAGTTCTTTGAGGGTATAATAATTCTTTTAAGTCTTAGAGGTATAATAATTCCTTTAGTTCTTAGATTTATAATAGTTCCTTTAGTTCTTAGAGGTATAATAATTCTTTTAAGTCTTAGAGGTAAAATGATTCCTTTAGTTCTTAGATTTATAATAATTCCTTTAGTTCTTAGAGGTATAATAATTCTTTTAAGTCTTAGAGGTATAATAATTCCTTTAAGTCTTAGAGATATAATAATTCCTTTAAGTCTTAGAGGCATAATATTTCCATTTGTTCTTAGAGGCATAATCATCCCTTTTGTTATTAATTATAACGTTGTAGGTTAAATCTACTGACTAGATGAACATTAAGAAGGTTAAATGTGTATTACTACTTTCGATTTAAGTATTACTCTTGGAATGTTTGGATAATATAACAATCACTGATGTTGACATGTTGACATGTGTGCGAAATATTTGACCAACCTAATCAACATTGCAATGCGAAAAAGAGAAATTTTATCGACAATTATGTGGTTACAACTGGTGTTATATTGAGGTTCTGAGTCTTGCACGACAGTGCATCTATATCAGGCCCCAAACATTGTTTTTCAAAACGTTGTTACAACTCTGTGTGCATTCTTGCGAGTGTGTGTGTGTGTGTGTGTGTTTGTGACTGTGTGTGTGTGACTGTGTGTACGGCATTGTGTGCGTGTGTGTGACTGTGTGTGTACGGCATTGTGTGTGTTTGTGACTGTGTGTGTACGGCATTGTGTGTGTTTGTGACTGTGTGTGCACGGTAGTGTGTGTGTGACTGTGTGTGTGTACAGCATTGTGTGAGTGTGAGACTGTGTGACTGTACGGCATTGTGTGTGTGACTGTGTATACGGCATTGTGTGTGTGACTGTGTGTGTGTGTGTGTGTGTGTGTGTGTGTGTGTGTGTGTGTGTGTGTGTGTACGGGGCATTTTGTGTGTGACTGTGTGTGAATATATTATATGAGGGCTGAAATTCGTTACTTTTCCTAATAATACGAAGCATCCAATCCTGACACACATCATTACTTGAATAGACTATTGCTGTTTTAACCATTTCACAAATAAAACTAAAACAACGCCCTTTTATCTGTGAAGCACACTCAAGACAGTATCGGTAGTCACCAGACATTGGAGAAAAATAAAACAGGGTGTTCTATTTTTTAGCACAGCGCACTCAAATTCAGCGAATAACGTCAAGTGGGTCCTTCCGGCCGTTTGGATTTTAGTTTAAATTAGCAAAATTGGCCCACATCTGCCGATACAAGAAATATCATTGCTTTGATTTGCATTCAATCAGTTACCGTCTTCTTCTAGGGGCTGCCAATTCCGTTCTACCTCCAGGCCGTTTAGCGAGTGTTTGGTCATTGATTGCTGGGCTTCCTGCTGGGCGCGTCTCTCATAATGCTGGTATATTACGACTCGATTGCTGTTTTGGATTAAACACAATCAATTAGGAAAGGTAATTCATTAATGAAGCAGAGTTAATACGACTCCGTTGTCTCTGACATAAAGGATAAAATGTCAAATTTAACGTAAAAAAAATCATCGGATGGTGAGGAAATTAGGATAACTATAACAATTTAAGCCGCTTGATGTTTGAACTCTGGCCACACGAAAGAAGCTAGTTTGGAGAACGAGGTGTAAATGCCGTCAAGAACAACTGACAGTATTCATTGTAAACGAACGCTCCAGTAGTCATGTAGACATTTTGCAACGAAACATTAAACCTTGAATTTTGCTCTATCAAGAAACATTCAATGAAATAAATTCTCTAAGAAACTGCTCTTACAAACTTTCTTTCTAAAAAATAATTTTAAAAAAATCTAATTTGTGTTTCTCTGAACTTTTGAACTGCGCCAGACGTTGAAGAAAACTAGTTTTCGATAGCGTCAAATTAAAAAGATTGTAGGTCTCAGATTGGGACAGAAATAAATAAGTGCAGATGACTTGCAGAAGTCAGAGAATGTGAAAGTCATCGTCGTTGACGCCTGCCACTCGCAGAAAAATAAACTTATGTCGCTGGTGTGTTCTTAATGCGAAGAACATCACTGGTTACATCAAAAATCTGAAGAAAAGCAGGGAATGGAAAATAAAAGGACAATAAAAAAAAGAAAGAAAGAAAATGATGGCACATTGAATACATCTGGTTTCAGTCAAAAGCCTTCTGCGAGTGATTGAGGATAGACGTGCACACTAAACACCCGTTTGTCAACTCAGCAACATTCTTTCCACCTGACTGGCTGTCAGGGAACACTGATTGGGCTTACATGGTCGGCTGATTGGAGCTCAGAGGCTGCCTGACTGGAGCTCTAAGGCTATGTGCACAGATTGTAGCTCTGAGGATGTGTACACAGATTGTAGGAGCACTGAGACTGGAGCACTCAGACTTGGCTGGGCCTATGCAGTGACGATAAAACGGGAACGCCTAAGAGTAATTAACACCAGTCTCCCCTAAATCTTCGATTTAGTCAAAACAGCGGGTCAGCTGACATGACAAAAGAGATTGCCCTGGACACTGACATTTAAAAAATATTATATATTGTTCTCGGATTCTGTCTGCATCCCCAGTAACTTTTCTTCTGCGCTCCACGCCCTCTTTTTGTGTGGCCAGATGGTCGTGGCTGTTGAAAAATAGTCTTGATTGCCAAAAGAAATTGTGTTATGATTTATTCAATAAAACCATCATTATGATGCTATCGGGCTGTTTGGGAATGATTTTAATTTGTTGGGATGGAGGTAGAGCGGGTGTGGTGGTGGTGAAGAGAATAATTAATAAATCTTCTCTCTCACATTGACACATTTTCAGGTTAATGAGGGTGAATGGGCTCTGTGTTTAAGGGGACTTCAATTTATTTCAGAAAGAAAAAAGCACTTCACAAATTGTCGTCTTGTTTCGGCAACAATTCGCTCTATTTTCACGAACTCTCAGGCTATTGAAAGCAGGATATCACTATTCTTTGTTTATAACTGGTGTCACATGTCCAGTTTTTATTTAACGACCCTGTCCTAGGTTAAGCATTAATTATGAATATTAGTTTATTAGATGATTCTTAACATTAGCGACAGCCGGACTTGACTAACTTATCTCCTTTTCATATGCCACAATCTCAGCCTGATTGTTCACAACACTTAGTAGGATAAGTTAGTTGAATTCTTGCCAACAATGTTAGCTCCCCTTTATTTATAGATTAATATGTATACTTCTTTATTCCTTTATTTCTGGCTCAGCCCCCAGTTGGCATATCATGGTCGATTACAGACACTTAAGTAATAACATAGTGAGGTAACAATTGAGAAAATTAACAATAAAATTTAATAACAATAAAATTAAATTTGAAAACAAGAAAAATGAACAATTCAATTTCCGTGAATATAGAATGATTTGCATGATCTGGTAAGTCAATTTTACTGTCCACACCAAGAGAGTCTATTCCTGATAGTTCAAGACTTATCTTCTATTATTGTCCAGATGGACACAGTTTGTTGTTGTTCATTCCAGTGCACAATGGCATCATGTGATGACCTTGGCCACCCTTTGCGGTTCAAGCAGGGCTGTAGTAAGGATTCAGCATGATGCTTGCTCACTCAGTGACTGGTTATGGGCTTACACGCTTGGCGACAAAATTCCCACATGAATACAGTGCTTTAGCAGTCTAGTTTAGAATCGAGAGTAAAACTCAGGACCAACTGAAAATATATGATTATTTATTTTACAGCTTCGTGTGGTGAAAATGACATTAAGGGCTTTATGGCAGCAGCAATAATCACTCTTTACAATCTCACTAATTCATAGTTTACATTACATGGAAATTCAAATGTATAAAATCTTTACCATATATATTTCCTTCTTTGCTCTATAGATGCTCATAATACAATTTAGCTAGTTACCATGCAGCGCGTGACATTTATCACTACATTACAATGTATATCGCTACTGACACTTAGCTTCTGTAAGGAAAATGTATTACATCAACATCAGTAAAATTCACAAGAATATTCTACACACATTTACAATACAAAATACATAGAATCAATTCAACAAAAGAAATTTTGATTAAGAAAATCAAGGCATTACCACTGTGTTTTCTTAGGCATGGTCATCCATGGATGCAACTTCTCACCCCTGGCGTGTGGGCACTATCTCTTGATAGTGATGTGGCCAACCCATTCAGGCAATTTTATAAAGGTCATGAAATGAAATAAAGGTCATCTTAGCACTACGTCATTGCCCGGTATGCAAATGACATTACATGGATAGTCAGTGTCTGGTTTTGGGAGTGACCTTCACCTGTGATCTAACTTAATTTCCCTGAAAGCGTAAACAACTATTTTCTGGCCTAAGCTTTAATCCTTAACGGAAGTTTCTCAATGGGTACAGAAGGTTGTGCATCTCTTCTGCCTCTCTTTATCCAGTTCAAAATTTATTCTTTCTCTTGCTTCTTGCCAGGGCTTTTTGAAATTCAATGATGAGTGTAAAGACAGATGACCTTGCTGTAGTCATTCTCTGTTTTAACGTCTGTGACGACACGAGTGGAGAAAGTGAAATAAACTACCGAGTCCCTGTTTTCCATGGTTTTACTCACCTCTGCATTTGTAGTCATGACGTCATGAAGGATATAGATCTGTCAAAGAGAACACTATGTCGGTTTTGAGCAAAACTCTCTCCGTTGACAAGGATTTGAGGGGTTTAGGATTTACGCGTATGTGGAACGAAATCTGCGAACCGGCTGGCGAAACATGGCGAAGTGCTGAAGCAATAACGCAGCCAGCTGCAAGGTCTCGTAAACGATCGCTTGATGACAGGGAAAGTGGTCACAGCAAAGAAAGCGCCGTACAGTCTAAATTTAAAAAAGAGTACAGAAAGCGCCCAAACAACTCGGATATTGAATACATTAAAGAAAATGGGCAGTAAAATCCGGATATCAGACAGATTATTAAGTAATGTGCAGTACTATCCGGATATCTGGAGCAACAAAATAAGTGCTGTCAAAGTTGAATATCCGAAGAGGCCAGCCAAATGCCGGATGATGGAAAGAGCTAGGAAACCACAATAGCACTTAGACATATAAAAGAACTGACTGAAAGAACAATGGAGTCCATATATTAGAACAATTAACCAAAAGATGCATCAAGGCCAACTATTGAAAAGAGGAATAAAAATATAATATAATCCCATTACAGGAAAATATTTAGAAAGGCTTACAGTCAGACACATCAATCAAAACATCACAAAGCGAAAGGATATCGGATATCGAAAAAGCATGCAAATCAGCGTTCCGTTTGAATATATATAGAGAGAGGGCATTGTAACAGCCCATACAGTCTGGATATCAAAATAGCAAGGATAGCATCGTGCTGTCTGGATATCGCAAGTAGCAAGGGAACGGTTGTGCGGTCCATAATTTTAGACACAGCAAGAAATGTTTCTTTAAATCTGGATATGACAAAGCCAGATTTACGGGAAAGATTATTGCTATAGCAACAAAAAAATCTAAGATGAAAGAACACTGTAATTGACTTTCAGTGACCTATAATCACTGTGCTATGACCCAGAATCGAAGATGACGCTGAGGATGTAGAGAGCCGAGAGGCTTGGCACTTTTTTTCTGCCTCAGGCTCCACCTCCACAGTTTGGCTCCTGTTGCAGGACAGGAACAACTGCTCGCGATAACTCAGAGAAAAATCTGGAAGGGTGAGGGCACCCCGCGCTTCTCCATATCAGCATAAATGCAGTTGTCTGACGTAAATCTCAGAACTTCTATTTTAAGTCTTGTGTTCACTGCCTTGGAGACAGTACCGCATTAACGCATGGGCACGCTGGGCAGTTGCCCGGGGGCCCATGCTAATCTATGTATGTTGTTCCTGTGGGTGGTTGTGTAGGTAGGGGCCCTAGCGCACTGCTTTACCCATGGGCCTATAATGCTGTTAAGGCGGCCCTGCTTGGATATGCTTGTTTTTATTATGTAGTTTTACAAATTACGATTAAAGAATTTTTTTTAAAAAAAACAAACAAACACCGCTATCAAGAATATCTTGTAACTTTCCTACACACACCCTCTCTTTCATTCCCCATCTAATATTCAGCTTTTCTCTACTTCATTCATAACTGTCTAGTTGCGTATTTCCGAGCGACTAAGAATGGTTATCCGCCTTGTGTTGCAAGTAAAATCGTCCAGAATGGACAGACGACATTGATGATAACATGTTGATAGTTTTTTAATTCAAGGATCGCTACCATTCAATGGTTAAGAGAAAATAAATGTAAAGACACATGGTCCCCCCAAATACGTATCATTAAAAGGGGGGGGGGGTTTGGCAAAAAACATGTTCACTTAGAGACAGATACACAAAACTCTTTTTTTTTTTCATGTCAAACTAACGTATTGGAAATTGTAAGTATTGTCATCCTCAACTAAACTCTACATTTGTTTCCAGCAACTTATAAAACGGAATTTAACTGTCTAAAGTGCAACTAGCGAGAGCATACCATAAGCTAAATGAATGTGTTTGTATCTCATGTGTGCATGTGTGTTTTGTTGTGTGTTTGTGTGTGCAAACCCTGATAATTTCATACGTCATCCCATTCTCGTAATTCATTCACATATATTGCTTCATTCCTTAGTCTTTGTGCCTGTACCGCTTATCAAAGAAGATTACTTTTCGCTGTTGGTTGGTTATTCATTTTTTGTGTTTCCTTGTGAAATTCTGTCTGCCGCGAAAGATATCTCTCTCTTCTCTCTCTCCTCTCTCTCTCTTGCTGTCGTATATATTTTAAATAATTTAAATCATTATAGAATTTTCCAACCGTATAAAAATCATCTGGCCAAAATCAAGCCCTTTGAATGTTTCAAGTTACGGTATTTATTCCCAGTCCATGCCCCTTAAGGACATTTTCCATAATTCCTTTCTATATTGTCTTCTTGTATGTTGTGGCAAATAGGAAATTCACATCTACCATCACTAGAATTGTTTCGAAAAAATATTCAATCTTGATCTGGTATTTACGATTTACCAAATAAAGTTTCATTTTGGGCAGGGTACATCCATGTTTTTTTAAAATACTACATATCCCTGTGTTTCGATTTTTTTAAAAGGAACATTCTAAAATGTAAATGTTTAATAAATTATATTTTCCCCACTTTCTTTCACGTATTAACGCCTACTGTATGCCACAACACCTCAGTTTAATGGACTCTTTTCGTGTGGTGTTGTTTTTTTCTTTCTTTCTTTCTTTCGTTCTTTCTACAGTATATCAGAATACCTCAGTACAGACTCGATATTTTATGGTTTTAGTTTGTTTTCCTTGTTTTTATACTTTGTCTCTTCGCTTCATTCATGCAGTTTTCCCGACATCTGCAGTATATCTAATGACCACACTCATAAAATTTGTTTTGTGTGTTTTAGGTCCTGGTACCTACAGTGTATCTAATGACCACGTCCTTAATAAATTTATTTTTGTTTTAGCTCCTGGTACCTACAGTGTATCTAATGACCATGCCCTTAATAAATATATATTTGTTTTAGGTCCTGGTACCTACGAAATACCGCCAGCTCTCAACAAGAAAGGTGGACGCCTAGTGACGCGAGACAAGCGATTCCGATCGCCCATAGCAGAAGACACTCCGGGGCCTGGTACATACGAGGTCAGTTCTCTAAACTTTTTTTTTTAAATAAACAACACAGTCATTTAATGCTGGTTAAGTTTATTGTGCTGTATTATTTTAGATGAGAATTTTGGGGAAGCCCTTGTCTTGCCCCACACACAGCACACTAACTTGCACAATCTCGAAATCCCATTGCCTGAATGCAAATGGGCGTATTACATACCGACAAACCATCTTTGCTTGTTTCTAATTTATTAGATATTTAATACTTGCAGAAATAAGGAGTGAGGGGCAAAGGGCTGACAGCACAACCCGTTTTCAAACTCATTTGGAAATACGAGATGACACGAGGACATTTCTTTTTTATCTCTGAATTATTTGTTTCGCAGACAGCTGTTGATTGCTACAGTATGTTGATATGAAGACATTTTGTATCTGTATATATCTTTTTTTTCTCTCTCAGAGACAAAGTGTTGAACAAAGTTAAACGCGTAGAAATCTCGGTGACGGATCACTGCTCGGAGTGGTCTTTGTTGTTGATAGGTCAGATGGTGGGTAAGATTTCAGGGGCAGATAACATGTCACATTCGGTTGCATCTGCATCTGTTCAGTCAATACACGTTCGCTATAGATCTATTTATATCTCTTTCACGCCGAACTCTTCTCTTTGTAAATAAATCTACATCTGTATTTACATCTTTTCGAACAAAAATATGTTTAATGTAAAAGGGTTAGCTAAGCAGAAGACTACAATAGACTCAGAGTTAGAGCTACAGAAAACCCTATTTAGATGGAACTACAGTTTTTAGATGAAAGTGCAAAAGATCGTTGAAATTGGACAAGCGTCTATATTAGTGTGGCTGGAAGCACCGCATATCATAAAATATTATTTAGAATAGAACTACAAAAGTTATATTGAAGTTCGAGTCCCATTAGCACGTATTTAGGAAGGGATTTTATAAAAGATTATACTGAGGATGGACGCAGAAAGATTATATATAGTCTGATTTACAAAATATTAGATATTATTTAACTAAGATGGAACTTCATAAGATCGTGTTGTATTGAAGCAAGAACTCACTAAGGTCATCTTATTAAAGTCAGAAATGACTACAATCGTCCTATTTAAGCCAGAACTCACTTCAGTCGTCATATTTAAGCCACAACTGACTACAGTCGTCATAGACTGACTACAGTTGTATTGAAACCGCAAGAAATTACAGTCGCCATATTTAAGCCAGAATTTACTACAGTCGTCGTATTTAAGCCAGAATTAACTACAGGTCTCATATTTAAGTCAGAACTTACTACAGTTGTCGTTTTGAAGCCAGAACTTACTACAATTGTCGTATTTAAGCCACAACTGACTACAGGCATTGTATTTAAGTCAGAGCTGACTACAGTCTTCGTATTCAAGCCACACGTTATTTCAGTTGTATTTAAGCCACAGCTGACTACAGGCATTGTATATAAACCAGAACTGACTACAGTCGTTGTATTTAAGTCAGAACTGACTTCGGTCATTGTATTTAAGTTAAAACTGACTACAGTTGTTGTATTTAAGCCAGAACTGACTACATTTGTTGTAGTTAAGCCAGAACTGACTACAGTTGTTGTATTTAAAGTAGAACTGACTACTTTACAGTTGTTGTATCTAAAGTAGAACTGAGTACAGTTGTTGTATTTAAAGTAGAACTGACTACAGTCGTTGTATTTAAAGTAGAACTGACTACAGTTGTTGTATTTAAAGTAGAACTGACTACAGTTGTTATATTGAAGCTAGAACTAACTACATTCTTTGAATTTAAAATAGAACTAACTACAGTTGTTGTATCTAAAGTAGAACCATAACAGATCGTACGTTTCACTAGAAAATAGCTCGTTTGCCGCTTACAATTTAAATATCAGTGACCATTTTAATTTTAATTTTAAGGGGGGGGGGGGGGAGGGGGGAGGAAGACAGTCATGAAAAATAGCGATCGATCCTACGGAGGGAACGAATGTACAAGATTAGCAAAGGAGGACTATAACATTGGCTTTGGTTGGAATTGGAAGAGGAGTTCCATTAGAACGAATGTACAAGATTAACACTGAACATTGGTTTTGGTTGGAATTGGAAGAGGAGTGCCATTAGAACTGCAAATGCATTAGCTGGTCCTGTAAAGACACTGATTATAAGCGATGCGTTTCTGCAGTGCTTATATGATAGCGTCTAAGAGCCATATGAGGGCAATGTGAAGACATGTTTGAAGTCTATAGCAGGTGTGCTAGAAAACTCCTGCTGACTGATTGACTGGTTTGTGTTTAACACTGAGTCAAAGGTCACCATAGGGTTATCTCACCCCAAACAATCTCTGACAGATGAAAACAAAAGCAGATGCGAACTGAATGCTTTTTAGAACTTTACAATCGGGCGCGTAGTAGGTAATCCTGTTAATTATGACACATTTCTGGTACTGCTTTGTAAGTTGTGAAATGCCTTGCCTTTGCTCAGTTGAATTTCGTAACTGTGACTTAGATCACAGACTTACCCTTGATGCCATTTTGGTCTTGTGTTTCTAGATTGCTTCTCGTCAGATTAACTCAGTGCTCATGGCATAAGAAGAATACGATTGACACAGTATTAATGACATAGGTACTACGGCTGATGCTAATGACACAAATTTGGTTCGACTGATTTAGTGTTAATGACACCAGCTTGGTACTACTAATTCAGTTCTAATAGCACAGGTTTGGTACCACTAACTCAGTTCTAATGACACACGTCTGGTACCACTAACTCAGTTCTAATGGTACAAGTTTTGTACCACTAACTCATTTCAAATGGCACAAGTTTTGTACCACTAACTCATTTAAGGCATATCATAAGCAGGAAGAATTTTTTTCTGGCCAGCTCAATTCCTCAACAGTAGTGCTGCTCTGGTATGTTCATCTTATCTTTACTGTTTTCTGACGTCGATGGCTATGACGGTTGTAACGGATGCGGTTACACAGCTGTAATATAACAAAATTAGAACACTCACAACGCTTTTTCAGGCAGACTTTTACCAGTGAAGCTCTTGTCTTTATGCTTACCTACGTTTGATCTTTCCTTGATAAAGGCTGCAACTATTACCTGTATTTGGTATTGTGAACAATGCCAACAGTCCTTTTAAAATGGTGTTTGTCATCATACAAGTCTTTGATCTGGCTTTGATAAATACTGCAGGTATTACACGTATTTGCTAATGTGGACAATTCCAACAGTCGTTTCTTAATGTTGCTTATCATGATACAAATCTGTGGTCTGGCATTGATAAACGCTGCTATCCTTGTTTGGAACTGTGAACAATGTCGAGAAACCTTTTACAGATGTATTCATTTGACCTGAACAAAAACAATGATTTGTTGCCCCGGAAGAAAAATAAATCATCAAAGCAAATCATATTACTCATTATAGATATTTCGATTATCAATAGTCTCTCTCTCTCTCTCTCTTTCTCTCTCTCACACACACACACACACACACACAAAACACACACACGCGCGCGCGCGCGCTCACTCATTTATAAGAATCATCAAAATATCAAAATAGTTTTTATTCCTTCTCTTCATTTTTCCTCTTTTATTTCTTTTTGCAAAACACAGTACACGTATTCTTTTATGTAAAACAAAATATGATAAATTAAAATGAGAGTTTTTTCATTAATTTCTTAAATCGCAATACAAAGTGCTTTGTATAACTGGAGTTTCTAATGTTAAAGTGTTTTCATTTAAGGGGTTAAACCGTTTTTCCTTGTTTAAGTGCTTTCAACGAAGAGGTTATATTTTGTCCATGCTTTTGCAGTTACTGCTGTCTGTCTCGACTCATTTTTATGTTCTTTCCTTTCTTCTGCTGTCTGCTTAATTCTTCCGGCCACGTGTATTTAACTTTGCCCTCCCATATCTCAGCTTCACTTACCTTTATATTGCCTTCCTTCTTGTCAGTAATATCAGCGACTGTTTCTTTCTTTTACCAACATCCGGGCACTCAGCCCTTTGCTTCTACTTTAGATTCCTTGATAAACTCTTGGGGTGTAGATGGGGGTTGTGGGTTTGGGTGTATGGTGGTGGAGGTGGTGCCATATTCTTGATCTCAACGCACGCAACTTTTTTAGCTATGTAGGGATACCACGTTTTATGGAGTTTACCGCGTGCGGACTGCCAGTTAATTAACTATTTGTTCTGGGAGGAAAGCTCAGGAGTAATATATTAAGTTTGCGTTCTGGAATATACGGGAGTCGGCAGCGCTCCGGAAAAGGCGACAGCATCAACCCTCAGTTGTCTTTCCCTAGAAACGTTCTCGTCCAGATGGAAAGAACGATAATAAATGCCTCGTTTCCGGATGAAAGAAATAACACACCAATGCGAGCTGCACTTTTATTTTTTATATGTTGTCGTTGTTGTCTTAAACTGCTTTCCTTTAAGTTGACTTTAGTGAGCTTCAACTGAACGGCATTAGGTTTTGAATCTTTATAGCAAAAAGGGCCGTTTTCAAAAATTTATTCCGAATGTAAGTACGTCTTGCTGGCGTAGTACACAAACTGGAAGGTGAGAGTCAGCAAAAGATTTATTTTTATTACACTAACCTGATTTTGTTCCTAAGGAACAATTGAAGTGTATATTTCTAGACAGAATCACACGCCCATTATTGTATCATTGAACATGAATATTCTTCATTGCTAGAAGTAACTGGCGTCTCTATCACTTGAACCAGTTTTTAATTAATGTAGGTTATCTTCTCAAGAACCAAATGTTTTAAATATACTGAACACATCTATACATAATAAATGAAAACAATGGGGACACACACACACACACCACCCCTTACTTTCTCCTTTAAGATACTGCATTCATTCTCTCCACCGAGTTAGTTATAACGAATTAAAGTCTAAACTCGAAACGTACACCAAGAAAAGAATATATGTCTGTCATCACCGCCCGCGCCCTCTAGCGGACCGTCTATCACTACTGCTGGCGCTTATCCCAGTTTGAAGGTCGCCTTCGCCTTCAGTGCAGGGCCTACCTACCTCTGATCTTATCTTTCGTTTCCCATTCCCAGTTCACCAGCCCTGCCGGTTGTGCTCTGCGCGTGTTTACTTTTATCTAGCGTGTGTCCTACTCGTAACTCTATAGAGGTGGCGTTTGGGTTCAGATAGTTAAACACTGTCAGTGACTTGGAACACGTGGGAAAGGACTCGGTGCGGAGAAAACGGTATTGAAGATGGGAAAAGACAAATCGAAGAGGAAGTGATATGGTAAGTGACTACGTATGGTGCGGAGGAAGAAGAGATGCGCTAGATGACTTCACAGTAGACAGTGGGATGCAGGAGAAAAAAAAAATACGGCTTTCTAATTGGAATGGAATGAGAGACGGAAAGGACATGGTTACCACTCTGTGTAGAACTATCACAAGCATGTCTCTCTTATTCGAATGACGTAATTGTCCTGTGTGTATATAGTGAGTCCAAGGAAGGAAGTACAATTTTCTGATAAGGATGAGAATAGGACAGAAAAATGGCCGCTCAGTAAAGAGCCGTATTAGAGGAATGAATTAAAGACTGTTCTAAGAGCTGTAGACAGACAACACTGGGAGGATTACAAAGGGAAAACAATAAACGATGCAAACAAAAGATGTGCGACACCAATGCCACTTAGTTAATGATTATGATGATTATTATTAATTAATCTTTCATAACTAATTACAAGTGATGGGAATCTTAATTTATGTTATTAATAATTCTCCAGCAGACACCACGCGTTTCTCTCACTTGGCAGATATGCGGTCACTGTAAACGTTTCCGCTCTTGCACAACATTAAATGACAACATTTACCATCACACAATATTTCCGTACCTGGAAAACGTCTAACTAAAGGAGAAGACAAATCCATCTTTAATCTGTATTTTGCAAGCCCCCACCCACTCACTTTCTTCTTCAATATAAGATATTCAATATGTTTAAGAAAGGCAATAAATTTATTAAATCAACAAACAAATATACATATAACAAAAAGAATGAAATAGATTATTTGACATCAATTATCTCCAAGAAATCATGTTCAAATAATTTTATCTACACAGTCTGTATCCTAAAACATAATTCAACAATAATGTCAATACAAACTGAAGGATAGTTCTTATCAAAGAACAAAAATGGAGTTATTAGAAATAAGGCTTTTATATAACCTTGTATAGACGAAGCCAAAGTTGTCTTTTTCATGCGCTTTTCTCAAACAAAAGCCACAAGTTCACCATCCATGTCAATTTCCATGTGTTTTCTCTGTTCATGCTGAAAACATGGATCCACCATTGTTCCCTCAAAGCCAACCTGGGTACTTTTTCCACTGTACCAGCTTCCCTCAAGTATAATAACAAACATAGCAATTTCTAGCAACTTCCTGCACTACAATTGCTTGATGTGGTCAGCATACATAGCTATCATACATCATTGAAGTGTAGTGTATCCTTTACACTTATACACTGCAGTAAATGCTTCCCACTTCTACTACTGTCTTATAATCAGTGAACCAGATGATTCCTATCACACAGTAAAGAAAGGCTGCTTGTCCCTGTAAATATATAATCAGTGAACGAATGCTAAGTTTCCAGATTACCACTTTATAACTCCATTCTTTCTTACATTCCAGTCTCAACTTACAGGTTCCTGCAACAGTATTTCTTAGCCTGCTACACACACACACACACACACACACACACACACACACACACACACACACACACACACACACACACACACACACACACACACACACACAAACACACACACATACACACACACACACACACACACACACACACACACACACACACACACACGCA
This sequence comes from Sinotaia quadrata, assembly GCA_028829895.1. Lineage (NCBI taxonomy): Eukaryota > Metazoa > Mollusca > Gastropoda > Architaenioglossa > Viviparidae > Sinotaia > Sinotaia quadrata. The sequence goes on from CM054182.1 coordinate 20,729,017, forward strand.
CAGCATAATAAATACAGTGTTATAGTTTATTGAGCCAGTTCACTAGAACAATGTCAAGTGTTTAGCATACTATATACTAGCAGCTTAGTTCAAACATTTGTAGATATAAGAGTCTACTCACATAATGCATCTTATGTAATACACAAGTCTGTTCTCTCTCAAAAGTCAGTTAGCTTATCATTAAGCTAATGGCCACCTTTCAAGACTGGGCTCCCTTTCCACACCACATTCAAGTGATCAGACAATAAAATTTTCTATTGCAGATAAACTTTTGTATCTTAGCCCATTGGCAGATCTTGTACTCACAAATCATAATCATTGGATAATAAAAAAAAAATATTCACCCAGATGGGATAGTTTGCATTACATCAGCAATTTCTAGCGTATTCTCAACTCGGTTTGTTTACTACCAACTCTGACACTTACAAAAGTACTATCATAAGGAGTGCACTAGGTATTGTTACTTCAACAATTTAACAATTTATATGACAATCAAGTCCAGAAATATGGATAGGCAAATTTACTCCACCCACAAGATGCAAACCTGAAACCACTATCAGTACTAACAACGACTGAGTGGGGAAATCATAATGTAATAGGAAGTGTTTGTGGGATGAATAGAATTTCAAACTGTAGACACACAAAACTTTTAAGAGAGAAAGGAAAAAAAATGATCTCAGAATAAAAACGAAGATAACGAGATGTTAGTTTGGGGAGGGGAGGGGAGCATTGAGATTTGACGTGAAAAGTTTCGTTTCCTGGTATTTCTATGGCTAAAAACAAGTTTTGCAAAATTATTTTATTGCTGTCATATTTCTGTTGATACTACTACAGTAGCTAGAAAGTCTCAGTAGTTTGTTAGTTTATTTTTAGTAACACTACGTAGACGGGGAACTTTCCTATTTCGTTGTGCTTTGTGGAGTGTAGTATAATTTAGCAAAATTTCAATTTTTCCTGTTTTCTTTATGAAAATACTAAAAGTGAAAAACATTTTTAGGAATGCAGTAAGAAATGTAGTATAATTTAACAAAGAAAATATTTCATTATTCAGTATTGTTTCTGTAAACACTAGTATAGTCGTACTTCAAAGCTGCGTTATTTTCTAAGGGAATGCTAGTGAGAGGGAACAAAGATTCTAATGTTTCGTCATATATTCCACAAAGACTAGTATCAATAAACAGAGCATTAAACGATATCCTGAAGTTTACACGGAGACTAGTATCAATAAACAGAGCATTAAACGATATCCTGAAGTTTACACGGAGACTAGTATCAATAAACAGAGCATTAAACGATATCCTGAAGTTTACACAGAGATTAGTATCAATAAACAGAGCATTAAACGATATCCTGAAGTTTACACGGAGACTAGTATCATTAAACAGAGTATTAAACGATATCCTGAAGTTTACACGGAGACTAGTTACTCTGGACAGACTAGTTTAACACTCCTTGTTTTTCACCTTCATTCTCCTATCGCCATTTCCTTTCCTCGTTTTCCTACATCACTCACAGCGTAATCTATGCTACAGTCACAAGCATGCCAGACAGCTTCTGCCACTCACAGAAGACATTAAGATCAATATCATTTGTGGACAGTTTTTCTCTCATCTTCTCCGTCCCTCGCTCAGCACCATGACACGACATACCAGGGTCCAATTAATCACACACAGGAATTTCTTTTCATTGCTGCCATCTCTGTGATCTGTGACATTTAACAATTGATTGTCTTCCCGTGTTTTTAATTGTATAAGTCAGGGCGCAAGTCAGAAGTCTGAGAACTTGGGCCCAGGATGAAGAACAATTTTGTGTGTCGAGACTCACAAAGACAGTTTAGCTCCTCCTGTGTCAATTTTCCAATTAGCAACACTCTTGGGCAGGCAAGAAACATCTGGGAACGAGACTAGAAGGAAGAAACACAAAACGTCACGCGCAAGAGGGAGCAACTTTTTAGTTGCGTGATTCACTGCTACATGCGACAATTTTCTATCATCAGGCCAGAATATTATCTTGGGGATTGAACTTTACTTCTTCAACTTCTTTCCTGAGTCGCAGTGCAATCTTAAACATGTGTTAAGGGTCTCAAAATTCTGACAAAAGTTATTTAAGGTGAATTTTATTTTTTTTTTCAAGGGGTATAGTTTAGCTGTATTGCCATAATTTGTAACCAGATAATGTTAGCGTCCACAATCAGTTCTTGGATACTGGTTATTTTGTAATATTTATCGTAAATGTGTCTATGGGTACTGCTTAGAACTTTATATTTCTTATAAATATGTCCATGCTGGTTAGTTTCTAACATTTCTCAATATGTACAGCTGTATAGGTCTACTAGTTTATAATATTTCTCAAAAATATGTATCTATATATGCTAATTATGTCATATTTCTCGCACATATATATCCATGTGTTTATTTTCATTATGTAATCTTCACGTCGCTGAATTAGTATTATAGTCGAAGTGAATGGGACTTGCCCTTCCGCGAATTCTCGCATGAACAGCTACATAGCAACATCTTCGTTACCGTCAGCCACGGGTGACAACCACCGGAACCAGAAGCACACTCTACTTACATAGAGCAACATCGTTGTTATCGTCAGCCAGGGGAGACAACCGCCTGAACTCAAGCTGCACTCTAGGCCGCGAGGGAGACACGCAACCTTACGCTTTGTCCTTCCTGTCCACAGTGCATTTAGAGGGCATTCGGACACAGGCAGTCACACTAGTGGCAGATTCGACCGGCCTTGAATTACGGCCAGGGCAACTGACTCTTCGAGGAAAGTCAGGCAGACATAACAATGGGCCTTCCAGTAACTAATTGTTCCGTGCACAAAACTATCAGTTGCAGCTGATGATTTGTGACTGGGTTCAGACTGAGGCGCCGAGCTGTGAGAATGGTTTTGGTGGCAGTGGCAGTAGTGCATGCATTGAGGGTGTCCGTTAAGAGAACCATCAGCAAGGATAGCATGGCCTAAAAAGCCTAAAAAGTCTTTTTTATGAACGTGCAACTAAACATTAGTGATCTACTATTGGGTACTCAATTGTAATATTAGTTTAAAGGAGTCCTATCTCGAGTACTGCCTTGAGGTCAAGGCAACAAGAACGTCAGATCTAATGATTACGCAGCTGATGTAGACTGGGATAAACATATGGAGATATGCAGATGTAGACTGGGATAAACATATGGAGATATGCAGATGTAGACTGGGATAAACATATGGAGATATGCAGATGTAGACTGGGATAAACATATGGAGATATGCAGATGATGTAGACTGGGATAAACATATGGAGATATGCAGATGAGCTCTAAAATGCGGAAACCTATCTCAGCCTCGTTTTAATACAGGACTCGACTGGCTGGTCCACCACCACCATCCTCTCTCTCTTTCTATGCATAATGGCTGCTGCAAGTCTGGAATGAAATGCTTTAGTATCCTATTCCTTAGCACCAAACATGTGACTCCTCTCGTCACCCTTCACTCATTATGGTTATTATATATTAATTAGTAACTCATGGGCTACAACCGTTTGTTTTTTCAGGCCTAGAATCACAGAGGGCTATAACCGTTTTGTTTTTCACGGTCTAGACCCTAGAATCACAAAGAGGACTATAATCGTTTGTTTTTTCATGGCCTAATATCGCAAAGAGAACTATAACCGTTTGTTTTTTCATGGCCTAATATCGCAACGAAGGTTGTACAAGTCTGTTTTTTATGGCCAGCTTAACATTGTCTTACTGCATGAATAATAGTAGTATTTCTGAAATAGGTGTGATTACTATTATAACTGGAATTACTGATTATTGTTATGATACATATGTTTTTGTACTATTATGATTATTTTTGTTTTATGTTCAACTTCATTTAAATAGCGAAATATGCTTCTTATAACGTTGTTAATGGTGTCACACAAAACACATGATACTAGAAAGATTTCGGCCATTTTCTTGTTTCATAACATTGTTCTAGGGACTTTTGTTCTGGAACACAATTTATGGTAAGAGTCATTAACTGTGTAAATGTCGCAGTCGTTACAAATGATGGCACTTTAAAAAATAAATGGCGATTGGCTGCTCATTTTTTATTGTTGTCTGGCTTGCGGAATGAATTGTTGTTCTACAGTCAGGAGTTCTTTACGACATTTGGTCCAGTTCGTTTTTTTATTTCTGCACAATGGTCTGATTACGCCAATTTGTTTGACTGGTTACAATTAGGTCCACTTTCCAATTTGCGTGACTGTTAATTCACAGTCGTTCTATCGATTCTGCCATCCGAACAAGACGTCTCCGTTGAATGACGATGTCATTACGTGCCATTTTTAATTATGTATATATAATTTTATATTATTTAATTTGCCATCGGTGGTGGAAAGTATTTCTGCAGTCTCATCAGAGAAGTATGGCTTGTATCTAAGTAAATTAAGAGGTACTGTGTTAGAAAATTTCGGCTTTGTCGTCAGAAATCGAGATGTATACGATCAGTTTCAAGTCTCCATCAAAATAAAGTTCTCACCTTAGATATTTTACGATCATTTTCAAGACTCCATCAAGCAGCAATCCTGGTCTAAATACTAAGGGGCTTTCTGCGATTAGTTTCAATCACCATCAAACCAGAAATCTAGATCTAACCGAAGAATTTACGAATAGTTTCAAGTCACCATCAAAATAAAGTTTTCACCTTAGGTATTTTACGATCAGTTTCAAGTCTCCATCAACCACAAATCCAGTTTTAACCTGATATTTTTTGCGATCAGTTTCAAGTCTCCATCAAGCAGAAATAACTTCTAGGATTATTTTACTTTATAATCATTTTCAAGACGCCGAATACATGGAAGGCGTGTGTGAAATAAAGTTAAGTATCTTTCTAAGCAAGTTAAACACAGTTAAATATCTTTCCAAGTAAGTTAAACAAAGTTAAATATCTTTCAAAGTAAGTTAACAAAGTTAAATTTTTCCAGGCACGTTAAACAAAGTTAAACATCTTCCCAAGCAAATTAAATAAAGTTGAATGTCTTCCCGAGCAGGTTAAACAAAGTTGAATGTCTTCCCAAGCAAGTTAAATAAAGTTAAATATCTTCCCAAGCAAATTAAACAAAGTTAAATATCTTTCCAAACAAGTTATACAAAGTTAAATATCTTTCCAAGCATGTTAAATAAAGTTGAATGTCTTTCCAAGCAAATTAAATAGAGTTGAAGTTTTCCAAGCAAATTATATAAAGTTGAATGTCTTTCCAAGCAAATTAAACAGAGTTGAAGTTTTCCAAGCAAATTAAATAGAGTTGAATTGTCTTTCAAGCACATTAAATAAAGTTGAATTTTTCCCCAAAAAATTAAATAAAGTTAAATTTTTCCAACCAAATTAAAGTTGAACGTTTTTCCAACCAAATTAAAGTTGAACGTTTTTCCAACCAAATTAAAGTTGAACGTTTTTCCAAGCAAATTAAACAGAGTTGAAGTTTTCCAAACAAATTAAATAGAGTTGAATTGTCTTTCAAGCACATTAAATAAAGTTAAATTTTTCCAACCAAATTAAAGTTGAACGTTTTTCCAACCAAATTAAAGTTGAACGTTTTTCCAAGCAAGTTTTCAGTAAAAAGGAGTCGCTAGAGTTATTCGGGTCTCGCGACTCTGGCAGTCTTGTTGCCTACGGCAGCGAAAAGCTGGGCGGCAGTATCAAGAAATTAAAACCGAAATTGATGTCACGCGGGCTATAACCGGGTCACGAGAAGTAGCAGTACCAGGAGTGTGCTTGATGACAATAGTGATAATCACAGGGTAGCGTGCTCGAGTCACGTCGCTGTGAGCTAACTGCGCACTGAATAATTTACGTCGCCTAATCGTGGCAGTGATAAATAAGGTAGCGTTGTTCTGCATGCAGTCCTGCCATTTACCCTTACCGCTGTCATTCCCTGACGACTGCTCCCGTGCCTTGCGTTCTTGTTCATACTGACAGAGCAAGGCCTGCAGAATAGATGTCTTCTCCTCTGCACAGATGATATAGGTCTGCAACCTTTGTACAATTGTTTATACCCACAACGTTGTTGCTGTTTACTCGTGAAACAAGTCTTTTCAAATGCTGATCGGTACCCACAACGTTGTTGGTGTTTCCTTGCGAACAATGTCTTGTTCTCTGCCGAAGTAGTGGTAGCGGTACAGATGATTTGTCATTACTACGAACATTGTAGTAAGTCTCTTGATTTTCTGGAAGAGTATTCCGAAAATACACTTTTTAAAAAAAATCGTCGCCTAGACGACGACCTCGTGCACGTGTCATGTAAATAATTTTCTTAAATTTACTTCTCACTTCTCCACTGACCAATAGGTTAAAAGAAAATGCATTGGGGAGCAAGATTTGGTTTTGCTTGGTATGCTGTTGTGCTATTTGGTTTTGTTTGGTATGCTGTTGTGCCATTTGGAATTGTTTGATTTGTTTGCGCGGTTGGTTGTGTGCTTATTTTTACTATTCGTCATCGCTTGTGTTTTTGCATTGTTTGTAACAGTGTTGATTCCCCGTTTTTATCTTTGGGGAGCACACCATTTCTTTTCATTCTATCCTTTTCGTTTTCGTTTCTGTGCGCCGTGCTTGTAGAGATAACAATATTCTTAGACCTTGGTTTGAGACTACTTTAATCGGAAAGGATTAAATGGAGACACGTGATTATGATCTCAGTATTAAGACCGAAATCAGAAGGATTAGTTGATGACTAAATGGTTGAGATCTCGGTTTAAAACTGTGTCGGTGTGATCACGGCTTCTGACTGTGTCGGTGTGATCACGGCTTATGACTGTTTCGGTGTGATTTCGGCTTATGACTGGTTGTGATTACAGCTTACAGCCAATAATAAGAAGGATCAACTCAGCGACTACAGCTGGATTTTACATCTAGGGGAGACAAACATGATGGAAAAAGAAACTTATATTTCTGCATGATGCCTCGCTCAACAATGAACATAACCTCCCTCTCTTCTCCCAAGAGAGAGAGAGAGAGAGAGAGAGAGAGAGAGAGAGAGAGAGAGAGAAAAAAGAATAAAAGGAAAAAGCATCCTTTCATACGACATTATGTCTGAAATTATTACTTTAGTGTGCATTTTCGAGGTACTTTGTTTGAGACGTAATATGTGGCTGGAGCCGGAATGTGTGAAGACAGCACATTGCATAAAGGCGATTGTTCCTTGTAGAACGAGGCTTTGTGGAGAAACAGTTTCATGCCCCATCCATTCCAAACAAATACACATACACACTCAACTTTTAATCGTAGTCATTTGTTTACAGTTTACGTTTTGTGGTCCGTAAGATGTGGAAAATGTCGGTTGGTTGTGTATAGATAATGATTTATTGATTAATTTGATTGAATATTTGATTCCTTCCTTCCTTCAATGTTTGCTTGACTGATTGGTTGATTTGTTACTACTCAGTCCCAACTTCGCCTACTGTACCGACATATGACAGCTTCTAGTCATAGATTTTGGTCGTGAATGCGACACCTAACGTCATCACATGACTGTGAGAGGCGTTGACACATGAAGGTCATGTGGGCAGCATACTTAAATAATTAATGATGTTACTGAAATGAATGCTCTAAGAGTCTTTACACTGGCTGTGTTCACAAGAAGCAAATCGCTCATCTTAATACGGATTCAGTCTTTGTTAGGTTTTTCCTTTTGACTCAACACCTAATTGCAGTGGCTTACAGTAAGAAAAAGAAAAGGAAGCCTATCAGTGAAACAGAGGTAAAAACAGACGGCCATGACTCCTTGTGCACGACAACTCCTTTCAAACAGTGCTCCATCTCATCGCGTCTTTAATAGTTGGGATTTTTTTTTCTCCTTTGCTGAAACCCACGCTCCGACCAGTAGAAAGATGTGCTCTCAAGTCATTTTGCGTCAGGGTGTTTGACGCAGGTCTTAAATTTATATGCAGTCAAATCAACGCTTTCTTGGAGTGCCGTCTTCACTTTAACAGACGCAATGATGTGCAAGGCCCAATTACACGATCTGCGGGTAGGTCTCCTGGCCATTTGGCGTCAAATAAAGAAAATGTAGCGCATTACGAGAGCTGTGGTTTTAATGTTTCCAGGGATTGACGTTATCATTAGGAGGGCGCTCGCGAGAGACAACAGCTTGTTAATGGCTCCAAATAAAAAAAAAGGAGGCAACCGAAACAATTGCAGATGTCGGTCTTTTGCGCTGAGAAAACGCTTGGGCCACGAGGTGACCATCCATCGTCGCGGCGTTTGCGCTCTTGTGTGCCAACGCTGCCGGCCTATCTCTTCCCTAGAATCGGTCCCTTTTCTTTGGAGAATTGTAATTTCATGAGAAATTCAAATTGCTCTTGCCCAAATGTATGATAGCGACTAATTAGTGCCCCTCCTATTGTTGGAATTTGACATGATTTTTTTTTTTACTACCACCTCCCAACGCTGGCACACCCGGCGTCCGTCGAACTCATTTCTAACGATGACAGTCAGCCAGATGTCCACCCAAGCGTGTACTCTCAATCGCATTTCTGGAGACGTTAATGGGCCAAAAGTACTTTGTGTATTGTTACTTTGTGAATTAAACTACTATTCTTTGTGAATCAATCTACTGTTACTTTGTGAAATAATTTCTTGTTACTTAGTATATTAATTATATTGTTACTTTGCTATTTAATCTTTTGTCACTTTATCAGTTAAGAAGTATTTTGTCTATTGCTACTTTGAGAATTATGGCTCTCGAAGTCTTGGTCTCTTTTTCTTTGTGTACCTAGAAATCTTAGCCTCTTGTTACTTTATGGGTTTAGAAGTCTTGATTTCATGTTACTTTGTGGGTTTAGAAGTCTTGATTTAATGTTACTTTGTGGGTTTAGAAGTCTTGACCTCTTGTTACTTTGAGGATCAAGAAGCACTTGGTCTAATGTTATGTCAAGTTCCTTGCCAAGTGTTACTTTTTGAGTCAAGAAGTACTTGGTCTGGTGCTATTTGTGAGCCAAGAAGAACTTACTTGGTCTGGTATTGCTTTAGAACCAGAAAGTGCCTAGTCTGGTGTTTCTTATGAGCAAAAAATACTTGGTCTTGTATTACTTTTCACTTAAGAAGTGCCTAGTCTAGTTTTACTTGTGAATCATGAAGCACGTGATCTAGTGTTACTTGTAAACCAAGAAATACTTAATCTAGTGTTACTTGTAAACCAAGAAGTATTTGGTCTCGTGTTACCCTTGAGCTAAGAAGTGCTTAGTCTAGTGTTATTTTTGAGCCGAGAAGTACTTGACCTGGTGTATCTTGTGAACCAAGTCATGCCTATACTAGTGTTACTTGCGAGCCAAGAATTGTTCTGGTGTTACTTGTGAACCAAGTCATGCCTATACTAGTGTTACTTCCGAGCCAAGAAGTACTTGAACCTGGTGTTACACTTGAACATTTCTAGTCTAGTGTTACATGTGAATCAATAAATGCCAGGTCTAGTGTTAGTTATGAGCCAAGTAGTAATCGGTCTTTTCATTACTTGTGAGCCAAGAAGTGCCTAATCTAGTGTTACTTGCAAGCCAGGATGTGACTAGTCTAGTGTTATTGTGAGCCAAGGAGTACTTGCTCTGGTATTATTTGTGAGCCAAGAAATACTTGATCTGGTGTTGCTTGTGAGGAAAGACATACTTGATCTGATGTTACTTGTGAGCCAAGGAGTACTTGCTCTGGTGTTACTTGTGAGGCAAGAAATACCTAGTCTAATGTCATTTGTGAGCCAAAAAATTTTTTGTTTTATGTTACTCTTTTTTAATTAAGAAGTATTTTGTCTAGTGCTGCATTGTGAGTCAAACAGTTACTTGTCTAGTGTTACTTTTTGAGCCGAGAAATTCTTTTCTTATCTAACTTTGTGATCTAAGAAGTTATTTGTCTACTGCTACTTTGTGATCTAAGAAGTTATTTGTTTACTGCTACTTTGTGATCTAAGAAGTTATTTGTTTACTGCTACTTTGTGATCTAAGAAGTTATTTGTTTACTGCTACTTTGTGATCTAAGAAGTTATTTGTCTACTGCTACTTTATGATCTAAGAAGTTATTTGTCTACTGCTACTTTGTGATCTAAGAAGTTATTTGTCTACTGCTACTTTGTGATCTAAGAAGTTATTTGTCTACTGCTACTTTGTGATCTAAGAAGTTATTTGTCTACTGCTACTTTGTGAACCAAGAAGTTCTTTGTCTACTGCTACTTTGTGATCTAAGAAGTTTTTTACTGCTGTTTTGTGGGGCAAGAAATCCTTTGTCTAATGCTGTTTTATTAGCCAAGAAGTTCTTTGTCTACTGCTACTTTCTGAATCACTAAATACTTTGTCTAAAGATAATGAGTGGCCCAAGAAATAGTTCTTGAAGTGAAATTTATAGTGATCGAAAATTTGATCGAGTCTTTTCTATTTTTTAGCAATTTATTTAACATTATACATTCTTTTTCTTCTTTTCTTTTGCTCTCTCTTACTTTTTAATTCTTACTCTCCTCTCCCCCTCCCAGTTATTATTAGTAGGCCTAGTAGTCTTAGAGGGAGTAGAGGTGTTCTTAATTTTGTTATCATCTTTGAAATAACGTAAGTAGGCTTTTTCTTAACTGAACGATAGTAACCGTCCACAATGACGTTAGTGAAGAGCCCCACCTCTCACGCTCCCACTCCCTAGTATCATTCATTCATTAATTTTCTCTCTTTCGCTCGCTCGCTCGTATTAGTTTAACAAGGCACTGCCTCGGGCTAGATCCGGACTCGGTTTCCATTTAGTTTGTTTGTATTTTTACGCCGGACTCAGCAAATTTTTTATTTTCAGTCTTTTTTCTCTCTAATTATCTATTTCCTCCTTTGCTTCATAAGCACCACCGGTTTTACATGTAAGGGGACCTATTCAAGAACTAAGTATAATAATAATTATGTATATTCTTTAACACCTGTAATTATCCCATTTTATCGATTTTAGATTTATCATGCTCACGTGTATGTGTGTGTGTATTTTTACTGGATAATGTTCCGTTTTTACATATCTAATGACTATTTTATCTCCTCGAAAGTCATATGTTAGGGTTCAGAGAATAATAATTACCATTTGCATTAAAACCAAGCGTGGGACCTAAAACGTAGCTGTCTAGCTTTCCTTGCATAGATCAGCGTGCCGTCAATGGAGACATTAGATCCGAGTTGTTAATCTTGCTCTCATGGTGTTTGCTCGCTAACCTCAGAGTCAGACCGGCTGGTCAGGTTTTATTTATGTGCGCAAAATAATGGGTGAGCCTTTGTGACTTGATTTGCTGAATGAGATGTAGCGTGGCTTTGAGTAACTAAGTGAGACATTATCGGTAAAGATGAAAATTGATTATTAAAACGTGTGACTAGAGACCCTTGATAACTGTGAGACGTGTTGTGACAGAGGGCAGTTTGATAAATGAGACTCGATGCGACTGAACACTGGATGCAGGTTGATGCAACAACAACAAAATGACTGAGGCAATTTGATTACTGAGCGAGATTTGTGACCAGGGTTCCATAATTATTGAATGAGACATTTTGTTACAAAGGGTGACTTGATGACTGAATGTGACATATGGTGACTAGAGTCATCTTGATAACTAGGACATATGGTGACTAGGGTCATCTTGATGGGTAAGACATTTGGTGACTAGAGTCATCTTGATAACTAAGACATATGGTGACTAAGGTCATTTTCATAACTGAGTGAAACATAGGTGAGTAGGGTTAATTGTTATGGAGTGATAGATAGATATGCTGTGATTCGGAGCAACTTGATAATTGAGTGAGACGCGATGACTAAGGGAAGCTTGACTGTGTAGAGAGTAGGGACAGCTTGATTGCTCGCTGATAAATAGTGAGTAGAGACAGCTTGATAGCTCGCTGATAAATAGTGAGTAGAGACAGCTTGATAGCTCGCTGATAAATAGTGAGTAGAGACAGCTTGATAGCTCGCTGATAAATAGTGAGTAGAGACAGCTTGATAGCTCACTGAGATATGTGACAACTTGATTCTTAAACGACATTGTATTGACTAATGTTAATGCGTTTGTCTACCATGAAGATCTTTTAATAGGTGGCCGTAAAATCTTCTTCAAAGCCTCAGATTTTGACTTAAATTGTAACGGATTTGTCAGTCATTTAAAAGTACGAGTAATCTTTATCAGTAATGCAATATATTATAAATAATAATGTCTGTCATTTCATAATTATGTATAATCGTATGTTATTATATTTCAAGTACTCTAGTTCCTATTCGGGAAAATGATAGACAGGTGTTGTGTACTGGTTAGTAGGTGGTAAGTATTTGTTTGTATTGGTTTCTTCTGCCATGTCTTAGACTCATTTAGAGAGAATGAGAGTACTTATTAAATAGTTTATTGTGAAAATGGAACGCTGGTATTTGGAGTACAATTGTTGTTATTAACGTCAGTGTTATGTTCTTGTTTCAAGTTGTGTATTTGGTATTTTTTGGCTCTCTCTGTATGTTCCATTCTTGACTGTTAAACCTAGAGGAGTTTTTTCGTCCTGTGTGTGTGTAGACTTTGATGCGATTCATTGATTTCCGAAAAATTCCCTTTTTTCAGGGGGTTAGTTTCGGCTTTGTACTATTTTTCTTTTGTTTAAAATTTATTTATTAGTATTTTTATCTAATATCAAATGGACATCTTTTTTTTTTTTTTGCAACCACTTGCCCCTCCTTATCTTGTGTGGAGCTGTGAGGTGTAGTGGCAAGCGATGTGTGTCACCCACAAGACACAATCCGGTGTTGAAGGTAGAAACACGACCGTCGTGTTTCTAGGCAGTGTTGTCTTTCGCGCACGCCATTACCCAATTTTTTACACCATCTTGCGCAGCGCAACGTCTTGGACTGAGCGGACATTACTCAGCTTTAAAGGTGCAATTACGTTATTAGAATTAGAGCGTTGCCCTTCACATTATGGAAACTGCGTTCTACTGATGGTAGAAATCTTATGTGTAAAGATGTCGTTACGTTGTTAAAACTAACTTGCCCTTCAAGAGAATAAGTTCTGCTTAAACACAACGATTTGAGTGGTGCACGTTTAATGCTTGTGAAGTTTTAATTTTGTTTTTTATTACTATCGTAAATGTTGTCATTATAGATCCCAAACCTGCAGTATCAAAATTATATTGTAATTTGATTATTATTTTTATAATAAATAATTCATTTTGTCTCTCAAGAATTGTTTGGTTTGTACTGAAGAGTTTAATTATCAGTTTACTTTCGAAGTAATTTTGTTTTTCTACATATTTTATTATCTTTAACTTCGAACGTTGAATCCAAGAGTTAGGTGTTTGGAATGTACATGATATTAAAGTAGTAAAGTAAACTATCAGATAGAGATTTGTTCCACGTTTGGAACCTTCACTTCGACTGGTTTGTATTAAGACATCATCTGGAGTTAGTGGCTTCTTTTAGTCGGTGTCATTCTGTGATTCATTCAAGTTATTTTTTTCTCCTCGGGCAATGGAGGGTAAGTCCTGCATTTTAGTGCTGACTTGTCATCACGAGTGACCGATTTTTTCCCCTCTGAGCCCGGGATCACTCGCGTTGCAGTGCACTTGGGAGTCACTGTTGATTTGCTCCGGCCAATGGCACAAGATACCACCAGATTTACTGCTTTTGTTTCCAAAGCCATGAAAAGCAGTGGACACACAATGAAGGAAGGGGATGGGGTGGGAGCTGTTTACGAGACGAAAGTCTATTCCTACAAGGCTTTTGCCTGCATGGCAAAGAAACAGTCGAAGAAAAAAATAAATAAATAAAATTTCCACCTAAAAAGATAAATTATCAAGGAGAGAAATTTCGAACCTAATGAAATTATGACAGGCTTTGTTGGGCAGTCAAGGTTATACTCGTGACGGCGGGCCGAATCATTATGTGGGCAGGGCAGCTAGAGATAGGCTGCTGCTGGGAGGTGTGGGACTGGTTCCAATTGCAGTGCTGTCAGGCCAGGATGATGGCAAGATTCTGTGATGCGATTGCCCCTGTAGCCGAAATGTCATACTTGACGGGGAGGGAGGAGGGGTGGTGGTGGCGGTGGGTGATATACACGCACCTTGTCAGTTGCTGCATTGTTAGATCTTCAAGATTCCAAATCTCTCCGCAAGCATTTGTTGAAAACAACATTGAATAGATTTTTATTTTGGAAAATATAGATATTTAATACTAATATCTTTTGTAGCTCGTGCGTATTTGTTACCATCTTCATCATCATCCACGTCATCATCGTCTTATTATCATTGTTGTCGTCGTCATCATCATTTTTGATCATCACTTAAAATTTTAAGTAGCACCACTTACCCAAGATTAGCGTTTATAAATAACATAATCTATTTATGCACATAGAGTTTACATATCTGATCACCTGTTTACTTTCAGTATCTACTTGTCACACCAAATGTCTACTTAAAGTAGTGTTTATATATCGGATCAAGTGTCTACGTATAGTAGTGTTTATATATCGGATCAAGTGTCTACGTATAGTAGTGTTTATATATCGGATCAAATGTTTAAGCACAGCTATTGTTATTATAACACTTCAGTGCTATTAGTGTTATTGTTTTTATAAACTGTTTATACACAGTGACATCAACTGCTACATAAATTGTTTATATGTGACAACTGTTTATGTATGACAATAGTTGACGTATAATGTTTATAGATGACATCAAATGTTTACGCACAGATTTATATATGACATCATCTGCTTGCGTTCAGTGTTTGTGTATGACATCAAACGTGTACGCACATTGTTTACATGACATCAAATGTTTACGCACAGATTTATAGATGACACCAACTGCTTGCGATCAGTGTTTGTATATGTTTATAGATGACATCAAATGTTTACGCACAGATTTATATTTGACATCAAATGCTTCGTACAGTGTTAATATATGACATCAAATGTAAGTTTGGTTCACTCAGTTCATCATCTTTTTTCATCCGTGAAAAAAGGATTATAATTATTTTTTAAAATAATATTTTGCACTCATAGCAGAAGATTGGAAAGATTATCAAACTAATTTATCTATGGCAGTGTTTTATTTGAGTATAGGAATGATTAGAAATATTTTTATTATTAATAATGATTTACTATTAATATGTGTTCTTAGGCGAATGGTTGGGAAAGTTATTCAATTTGTCTGCGTTCAAGCTTGGTAAAGTCATACCTGTTTAGACGGGGCTTGGAATGTATTACATTGTGGCAAATTACTTTCTCTTGCTCTCTCACTGTTTATTAGTTGTGATGAAATTACATGTTATTTTCGGTCCTTCCAAAGATATAATTACAGACACTTACGTGAAGGAAGGGCACTTTATGTGTTTATGTTGTGTTTTTGATAACCTTTAACATTTTTTTTAAAGTACTAAAAATTGTAATGCATAATTTATGGAGTTCTAATTCCCCCCTTTCCCTTCTGGCTTCCAACAGCCATCATCATCACCACTACCAGTATCCGAACTCGCCCCATCCATCTTCACACCCTGTGGTTGCTGGAAAAGAGGCGTATGGCCCATCCCTACAGCTGCTTTAGATAATTATTCAGTCATCTAATGAAATTTTGCAGCTTCACAGAGATTTACGGTGGACCTTCTCCAGCTGATCACGGCCTTGATGTATGCGGTATAATGTTCAATTTTCATAATTCTTTCCAGTAATCACAGAGAAACAGGATGGACAGATGGTGTGATGTGATTGTCGCTCAGAAAAGTTGGGCTGTGCCTGTACGAACTAATGGCCATGGCTACCAAGGACATGCCAAATACTTGTTGTACCCCGATTTTAATCTGTTTTCCATAACACAGTTATGGCTGCCACCCTGCCATCATCGGGCCAATGTGGGTTAGGAATTTTGTAAGTGTAATTGTATACCCAGGGTGGGGGAAAACTTCGTATCTCTAAGACGAAAGGAATTGATTACAGTCGTCGTATTAACTGGTGGCGATCCTAGAATGATAGGCACTGACTGGTTTTGAAAGGTTGTGTGGTGGTCGCGTTGGTGTGTTGTCATGCATGGTACACCTCTGCCCACAGTTTTTATTGTCTGGCATTTACATACTGGGGGTTTCGAAGTCACGATTGACCATTCATTTGATATGCTTCTTTGCTTACAAGCATTTCCCCACTTTCTCTGAAATCAACGAACCTTAGAAGTGGTCAGTTAAGCACAAGTAATTCAGAGGAACCAGTTGTCGGATCTATCCAATGAACGTTAGTTGCATCCAGCCCGATATCGTCTGCTTTTTCGCGGGCACCCCATACGCAGTCTATCGTGTAAGAAAGACATTACCTTGGTGCGGTTCAGTTCAGACGCAGGGCGCGGGGCGCAGGGCGTCTGGATCGGATCTTAGTGACAGGGAGTAAAAGATGGTTAGGGAAGTGTTTAGCTTGCTGCCGTGAGGTTCTGCATTTAGAACGATAGTAACGAGACTTTGCGAGAGCAGACGACCCGCCCAGCTTATCGATTACTTTTCTTCTCGTGGTTCTTTGTGGTAATCCGATTCTTTGTGTTTATATGTGGAGAGTTACCTCCTCCTGGTCTTTCCGGCCCGCAGTCGTTAATTAAAGACTTGAGATACCTTTCATTTATTTCAAGGTCGTCGCTTTGTTTTCTGTTTTCTTGCAGTGGAAATTAAAAGTCGGCTATAATAAAATCTCTCATTTATAGTTTTACTGCATCATTAAAATTTTCATACTAGTGAGTGGCAGGATAAACAATTTTAGTTAATTATTTTGCCAGTAATTAAAACGATCAATTTATTTAATGGCAAGTTTAAAACTAGAATTTTCACATGTAATGATTGTGACAATTCAGAAGGTATTGTTTAAGTAGTAATCTGGTCAGGGTATTACCAAGCATTTATGCTTGATGAAAATGCGGTTAGATTTTATAATCAAAGATTTCTAAGGATTCTAAGACTAATCATATCTCGTGGTGCCCTATCTGTATCTGCATGTCTCCAGCTCACTCTCTGCCAAGCTTTTTCTCTAACTTTCTTCCTCTCTCTCCAGCTCTCTTTGTAGTTTTCTGTCTCTCTCGATGGCGACAATATGTAGCTGTTCATTTCTTCTTAGTGTTGATTGTTCCTAGATCATTGTGGAGTGAATGCCAATGTAGATAACATGCGTACATGATATGTAGCTGTGTTATGATGGTGATAATCTCTAGATATATGTAAAAAAAAAAGTTCTTGATGAGGAATGACACCTAAATGCTTAATTAAGTAATTTTCGCTTTCGATTGGTCGAAACCAATGAACTCTTTACCAAGAACTAGACAATGACTGGAACCGCCTAACAAACACAGAGGGAGACACGTTGAGATTCAGGAAAAGAGGATTAGCTATTGATAAGGAAACAAGCACACAAAGGAACAAAAAGTAAATTTGCATTCTCAAGTAAAGTAAATTAAACATTTCAATCTAAATTATACTTTATGCAGTTGCATGCATCGGCCATGCCCAGATTCATTTCAACAGGCGTATATATGTTTCTAAAATGTATTTTTTAAAATACAAAACATTTTAGAGAAGAAATTATTATTTCTATATACTGTCCTAATTATATTTATGCATATTTTTCACACGCGCAATAATTTTCTGGAGTTTGTTCAATGAATGAACGTGGTGGTCACTGGCTTTGCTTTCATTAGCAAAGAATCAGACTGTTTTTCTGTTTTTTGAAATTTGTGTGGAATATTAAGTGAAAGTAAAGGTATTTACAGATATTTACATTTCTCTCCAAACAAATACACACCGTGAGGTTGTTCTGATTGTGTTTCTTCAGTGGAGATATGTTTTAGTTATTGCCACATTTCTATGCCTTTCAGCGGGGACAACTCCAATTAGCAGTCTCTTGTTGTAGTCAGACAATTAAAATTCAACAAAATTTATTTATTCTTCATTTTGTGCTGGTAAGTAATGAAAAGAAAGTTTCATAAAACAGGGACCCTTGCACACGGGTTGCCAGTGTCTTGGAATTTTTTTAAAAATTATTATTACTGCGGTTTCGATCGGGATACTAAGTTGTTGTACGATGTCTCATCAATTACTGACCGATGTACAGTCAGATACAATGTCTGCGTTAGTCAAAATACAATTTATTTATTGTTGTTCTCTATTATTTTGGAAAATCCATTAATTAATTTAGCCTGGAATTTGACCGGAAAGTCCTGTAATTAACGAAGAATGGAAATGGACTTGAAATTCCAGTAATTAACTTAGCCAGACTGGGAATTGATGTAGTTTGGAATTTGACTAGTGAGTCCCAGTAACTAACATATCTTGGAATTTGACTGGGAGTCCCAGTACCTAAAATAGCTAGGAATTTGACTCGAAAGTCTGGTAGTTAATTGAACCTGGAACTTGACTGGAAAGTCTAATAAATTCTAATATATAAATAAAATCATTTTCAAGTCTAAAGTACTGACCAGGCGTACATAACCTGTTGGGTCCCTTTCAGTCGCCGTGGGACTAAACGACTGCGTTTGGTTCAGTAATAATCACTTGACATGGAAGTTGCATGTATGACTAAGGTGGCGCCTCAAACTGATTATGATCTTTGGCGCACGTAGCATATCTAGTGGTTTCGTTTTCGTTTTCAAGAAGCCTGCAAAAGGAATATATATACACACGTGCATATAATTTTTTTTTCATTACTCGAGACAGGCTGAGCGGAAGGAATGCTACGTGACGTTATCAGTAGGTTGACAAGGGTCGGACTCATATTGTTGGGGCAAAAGTGAGGATAAGATAAGGAAAGTCTCAGTTTCTGGTCTGGCGGGGCGACTTCTTGAGTGCTCCAGCGGGCCCAAGGGTCTCCCTGTCTGACCCCTGGTTGGAGGCAAGAGTTCCCGCTGTGGCGCAGTGATACAGTCCCGATCGCTTGCGCGTGGCATTGTTCACGGCGTACAGCTGTCACTGCCGGCAATCAACCAACCAATGCCAACGATCTGTCAGCCATAGCTGACGTTCTCGACCTGCCGTAAAGTGATCCTTTTCTTTTCGATTTTACTTATTTCCTTTTGCTTTTTCTCTTCCCCCACCCCCAACTCATTTCAGAGGTAAAGTAATCTGTTATTTAATACAATTTACTTTTCTTTCTTTCTTTATTGATTATAAGTTTGCTTTGATAAAGGTGTCTTGTTTTAATTCTCTTGGATAAAGTTATTATGAAGTAACGTAATCAATGGCCAAAGGTAGGGTTTAGTAAACTTTGTTAACTACAAAATTCCAATAATGTATCCTTGCTTCTTTCTGTCTGTACATCAGACATTGCAACAGATGTCTAGTTTTTCTTGTTTAAGTTATTCCTTCAAATAATCCTTTAAAAGTATGCCGTGAAGAATAAAATAATTTTATTTAAATAAACTAACAAAAAAATATAAGTTTCGGCTTTAATCATTTTTTAAAAAAACTGTATGAAGAAAATTTTAAACTCAGTCAGATTATGGAATGACTAGTAGAAACGATCCCACCATTATTCAGATTTAAAGTAAGGGAGATAACGATCACAACATTGTTCATATTAAATTAATGGTGATAACGATCACAACATTGTTCAGATTAAATTAATGGTGATAACGATCACAACATTGTTCATATTAAATTAATGGTGATAACGATCACAACATTGTTCATATTAAATTAATGGTGATAACGATCCCAACATTGTTCAGATTAAATTAATGGTGATAACGATCCCAACATTATTCAGATTAAATTAATGGTGATAACGATCCCATTATTCAAATTTAAAGTAAGGGAGATAAGCTCAAACAGAACTATTCATCATTGGGAAGAAATCCGAGCAGATCAACCGTTTATAAAGGTCGTAAAGTCTATCAGCAGAAAATTTAGAAGATATAAACAGAAACAGCATATCACACATCAATATAAATATTTAATATTAAATTAATATCATTTATTAATAATTATAAGTATCTTAATTCATATTGCATACAATCTAAATGCATTCATACAGAGTACATATGCACACAAGCATATGTGCACTCATTTAAACATACACAAACAAACGTACACGCATACATAAATAGATAAGTACTTATACTTGATAATAATATTACTTCCTCTTAAAGCGCAAATTTTAATAGGCTTTTCTTTTGGCCTTTATTTTATCTGAAAGAAGGCATTGCACTTTTTCATTTGTTCTCTTATGAATATCGAGATTATATTATTTATTCCCGCTTATGTGTCCTGTTTATTTCATTTCTCATTTGTGTGTCATGTTTGTTGCATTTGTTCTAATATGTGTGTCATATTTGTTTCATTACCCATAAATGCATCGTGTTTGTTTCTTAATGTGTGTTGTGTTTGTTTCATTTCTCATGTGTGCGTCGTGTTTGTTTCTTAATGTGTATTGTGTATGTTTCATTTCTCATATGTGCGTCATGTTTGGTTCATTTGCCCGCCCCCACCCCCACCCCAAAGTGTGTCGCGTTTTTTCATTTGCTTCTATTTGTGCGTTGTTTTCATTTGCTCCTATATGCATGTCGTGTTTATTTCGTTTGCTCCCATATGTGCGTTGCCGTTCATTTGTTCCTGTATGTGTGTCTTATTTGTTTCATTTGCTTTCATATGTACATTGTGTATTTGTTTAATTTGCTCCCATATGTGCGTCGTGTTTGTTTCATTTGTTCCCCTTGCATGTTGTGCATGTTCATTTGCTCTTATATGTGTCATGTTTGTTTCATTTGTCCTCTCCTTTGCAATCCGAGGGTTCGGAGAGTGGGGGGGGGATGGGTTGGTAGCGTTTTGGAGAGGGAAATCCTTCCTTAATTATCTATTCTAGCAGGAAGATTTTGGAACGGCAATGTTGATGATGATGTTGAATTTTTATCATGGCTTCGGTTATCTGTCGGTCAGTTGGTTGTGAATCTTGGTCTTGGAATACTATCAGCATTTCGGGAGATCCAAGTTTTACGGAGGATATGAGAACTTGCCAGGTGTGCTGCTTTTAGCAATGGGGCAAGTATGTGGTTCCTTGGCAATTTATTTACATAGACTACCAACTCACATAAATAATTTTCTTCAGTTCCTGTTTCTACTGGTGTCGCTTCTGCTCTTGCATTTCATAGTCTTCGAATTTCTTGTATGATAGATATATCCTGTCTTTTGTCAGCCGTTTCTGCCTTTCGTTCTTAAATTTCTGTCATTTGATATAGCGAGTGCTGCTGTCTTGTTGGACTTTCTGACAACCACTCTTCGTTTGAGGAGAACACGATCTGTTCTCATGTGGAAGTTTCGCATTATTTTTTTTTTTACTTGTACTTCAGTGACTATTCTGGTTGGTGCGTTCACCTTCTTTACTGTTGCTTTCATACTATACTTTTCACACATATGTCTAATTTTGCCACTTCATCATACTGTACTTTTCACACAGATCTCTAATTTTGCCGCTTCATCAGGTCTTCTGATATATTTCGTTCCAGCTAGAGACTGGCATCCAGATAGCGTAAATTTTATTGCTTCATCCATTGTCTTGCCGAGTCGGCTTTTGAGCTCATGATTTTTGTCCTTTGTGTTTACTGCTGGATCTTCTGCAGGAGTGATGCTCTGGTTTTCGAACCCATCGTCCTGTCATCTTGTGTGTTGACCATTTAATGGACATTATTTTTTTACTTCAGTTGTTTGCTGATGTCTGTTGTGTTGGTATCTTCACGTTTCTTTGTCACTTGTTTGGTAGTGTGGAAGAGCAAATTTGCCTATCCCTATTTCTAAACTTAATTGTTATATAAATTGTTAATTTGTTGAAGCGACCCGACCTTGGACACTCCTTATGATGGTATTTTTGTATGTCTCAGAGTTGGAGTAAACACTCGAGTTGAAAACTTGCTAAAAATTGCTGATGCAATGCAAACCAATTCCAACTGGATGAGTAGTTTTTATTATCCAATATATAACATGCTTAACACTTGACATTGTTCCTAGTGAACCTGTTCATAAATATTACGTTGTATTTATTATGCATATATCGGGCTAATAAATGCTGTTGGAGAAAATGGTATGTTGAGACTTGAATATACGTAAAGAATGGAGTTATAAAGGAAACATAGAGTTTGTTCCCTGATTACGTTTTACAGGGAATAAGCAAACTTTCTTTCTGTGAACGATTGAATCTCCTGGTTTACTAATTATAAGCTGCTATGACAGACCGTGACAGAGGTGGGGAGTGGTGTGTAAATGTAAAGAATACATTATACTTCTTTGATGTATGGTGGCAAGGTACGCTGACTACTTTGAGCAATTTCTGGTATAAAGAATTTACTGGAAATTGCTACAATGGCTGTTCTGCTTGAGAGAGTTAAATAGGGCAAAGGCACCCAAGTTAACCTCCAAAGAATAGCAGTGAATCAGTGTCCTACAAACATGCGAGAGAAATACATGGAACTGACATTAAAATGGTGAACAATAAACTTCTGTCTTTGTTACAAAAGCTCAAGAAAGACTATTGAGACAATGCCTAAATCAGGTTATGTACGAACTATTATCGCTTATCTCTAATAACTTCATTTCTGTTCTGTGATAAGAACTATCCTGTGGTTTGTATTGAATTGTTGAATTGTATTTTTTAGATATAAGATTGTGTAGTATACAAATTATTTGAATGTGGATTCATGGAAATATTTATGTCAAGTAATCTTTGTTATTGTATCTGTTATATGTATATTTGATTGTTGATTTAATAAATTTACTGTTAAATTTATTGACTTTCTTAGATATATTGATAACCTTATGTTGGAGAAGAAAGTGGTTAGATGGGGGCTCGGTAAATATAGATTAAAGACAGATTTGTTTTCTCCTTTAGTACAGAAATTGTGACGGTAAATATTTGTCTTTAATGTTGTAGAAGAGAGAAAATATTTACTGCGCTCACTTATCCCTAAAATGAGAGAAACGAATGGTGTCTTCTGGAGAATTATTAATAACATAAATTAACATTATCATCACTTGTAATTAGTTATGGACGATTAATTAATTATTAATAACCACTAACTAGGTGGCGTTGGAGGTCACAGGCAGGTACATGTTTTGTTGACTTCTTTATGTTTGTTTGTCACTTGTTTGAAACATGTTTTGTTTGACTTCTTTATGTTACTTTGTCACTTGTTTGATACATGTTTTGTTTGACTTCTTTATGTTACTTTTTCAGTTGTTTGATACATGTTTTATATTTTATTAATAGTTGGTATAATCCACAGAGTTCAGTTCCCTGTATGAGTGGTTTATTATGCTAGTCTTAATGTCTTCAGTCATGTCTGAAACCTTTCTTCAGTAGTATTTGATATTCCTCAGTACCATACCACCATTTTCTGAGATTCATAAAGGATGTCTGCATTTGATTTCGGATTGTCTTCTTAATTGTGAACTTTAAAAAAAAACTTTTCCTGTATAGTTTATTGATTTCGTTTTATGTTCAATCTTTAACAGTACTGCGCAAATGGTTGCAAATATGGCGTATGCATTAACGGCCTGTTATTTTGTGTAAACTGTTTTAGCTTTGACTTGACCATTAATCTCACTAGTTTTATTTTTATATACTTTGTTTTAACCACTGGCCTTTCTTCGCCCTACGTATATATTTTCATTTTTTATGTTGAAGTATCGCTAATCTCTTATTTCTGATTTTTTTTAAAGTCATTCCCTACTGTGGAGATGATTGCTCAGTTCTGTGTAAATTGTTTCGACACTTTTCCAGTCCTAATTTTTCAGTCGACACTTCTTCCAGTCCTAATTTTTCAGTCGACACTTTTCCAGTCCTAATTTTTCAGTCGACACTTTTTCAGTCCTAATTTCATCTGGATGTCTTTACTGAAAATCTTGGCAGTAATGATAAGAAAAATGATGCCATTAAAAAAATGTTAACAAGATGATCCATTCACAGCTGATGGCTGATTAACTGTCCGAACTTAATTTTGTATACTAATCTATTTTTCTTGATGATTTGACTGTGAGGATTTATACTAATCTAGTTTTCTTGATGATTTGACTGTGAGGATTTATACTAATCTAGTTTTCTTGATGACTTGTGTGAGAGGATTTAGGGCAATAATAAAAAAGTAGTGGCAGGGTGTCGTTCAGAAGAAATGTATTTCCTTAATATGTTAGAAAGTCTTTTTTTTTAAGTGCTTATGAGAGTGGCTTTCCAGTTTGTCGTGCATGCCTTGAGATCGACTGTGTATTCATGGTACGATTTTTGTACAGCTCCATTGACTCACGCATCAAAAAACCTGTAGAACTGAGTCACAGACCTTTTGATAATCATTCCATGCTATTGCTATTTCCATTTCTTGCCGTCGATACTAATCGTTTATCGGTTGTAAGCTCGTCTTTCGCTCCTCTCCTACCTGGCCTAGCACCCTTTTGCTGATTGGGCAGCAGTTGATTTCTCTCAAGGTGACTCACCATCCGTCTGCATTAAGTAATTTCCATGTGTTCCACAAGCACGTAAAATGGCGATAATTCCTTGAGAATGTATTCTTGGGGGGTAGGGATTTTTGATAATGACTTGTTATGGTGATTGATGATGCAAATTATTTTGCAAAGTTATGAGAGAACATTGAAAAAGATGGACTGTGAGCTGGGTGGTAAAAATACGTTTGCTTTTTCATTTATACTCAATTTGGGGTCAACGCCCCCCACGAGGTGATTTTGCCAATATCATAAATATTCATTGTAGTAAAATAATTGTTCATGCCCATACTTACTTAGCTCTCTGAATGCGGTCAATGCCGACTATGGTTGGACATTGCGATTGTCTGTTGGTGATTCACTGTGAATGCCTATCGGTGATTGTGAACTGTCAGTGTGCATGTTTTTATGTATACTGTCACTGAAAACTTAATGATATTGCCGTGAAGCGTAAACAAATCTGTATAGCAGTACAATTTTGCATGTCTCTAATGATACTTTGTTGTCGATTGGACGGATTGTGACCTAGTGCGAAAAAATTGCACATATGGCGCATGTACACGCATATATACATACACACACACATGTACACACACGCACACACACGCACACGCACGCACACACACGCATGGTGAGGTACAATGGAATGCGAAAATTGGACGCTTCCAAAGGGGAGTAATCGAAAGGAGAAGAAAACGCTGAGTGTATTATGTCTGAGCCCGCTTTTCCTGATTAAGGTGATTTAGAAAACGTTTATGAAGTGTATGATTCGGTGTGACATGTTTGCAATGAGGTGTAGCCTTCCTTCTATGCAAGGGATACTACTCTGTCGGCGTGGACTCAATCGTTCGCCTGACGGTATGCATGACAACATTTCTTGCAGTACTTAAAGTAAAAAAGAAAATAATACATACTTATCAAATAATAAAAGACCACTATATTTTCAGTGTTTCGTGTTGCTTATGGTGAGAGCATTAGCAGTTTAGGAAATGAACTGTTTCTTCAGGTCGTACTTAAAGGTGTGTTCCATCAGACCTAGAGAGCGGGGTCTAATGGTGTGCAGCCTTTTAACTTGTAAGGAAGCAATGTCAACTACGGCTTGCTTGACATTTTAGACTGATGCAGACAGCTCGAGAGTTCTTTTCTCTACTTTTAGTATGATGCGTTCCACTTACTGGGATTCGCCTTACTCCTTTTATTGCTCTACACTTCTTCCACTCCGGCGCTTTACTGTGGCCGGTCTTGCTGATGTTATTTCCGGCGACACGAAGGCAAGCATGGTGGATCTTTAAAAGTCAACTTTCAAAGTTTCCAAAAGTTCTTCAAACTTTTATAGACCGTCATCATTGTGCTCTCGCTCCCTCCCGTCTGTCTTGCTCACTCATAGACGTACGCACCCATGCTCTCTCTCTCTCTC
The DNA here is from genome assembly GCA_028829895.1 of Sinotaia quadrata. NCBI lineage: Eukaryota > Metazoa > Mollusca > Gastropoda > Architaenioglossa > Viviparidae > Sinotaia > Sinotaia quadrata. Next base: position 20,754,878 of record CM054182.1, read on the forward strand.
TCTCTCTCTCACACACACACACACACACACACACACACACACACACTAAACACACGCCACACAAATAATAGCATGTATATACTCACATGTACCACATAGGGACACACACAAGCACATTATACAGATTGTATACACATACATTACACAGATTGTATACACATACATGTACCTACTCACACATTGTACACAGTTGCACACACTCACACACACTCACACACACACACACACACACACACACACACACTCGCGCGCGCATAGTCCAGTATAAAATGGGTGCCTGATATTAGTATCAAGTGCCTATGTACAGTATATACATATCTGTTGTGTGTGTGCGTGTATGTGTAGTGGTATGTAAGTATATATGTAAAAAAAAAAAGGGGGGGGTGCGATAGAGCGCAACAGTGTCTGCGATTCCATCTTGCTTGACAGCATTCACGACTCGGGCAACAAGTTTCTTTTCCGTCCTTCCCATCATCCAAGATCCTTTCTCATTTCTCTCTGTAGTCGCGAACCCGAAGAAAGATTGGTTTTGATTCCACTCAGATGTTGCATTTTTGGGAGAGGATGGTGCGGCACATGGCAGGAGAGTGGGGTGAGGCGTGTCCTCATCTGATACGAGGGGAATATTTATGAGATGATTCTACGATTGCCCTTCTTTTCCGATTTCTGCGTGTCAGGGATGCTGAGTTTAGACTGCCGCCTTCAAGCATTGTTTCATTTTGAGTTGATCGAGAGTGGTTTCCCTTTTAATAAGTTTTAGTCCACTAGGAGGAGGCAATAATGAAAGGAAAAAAGGGAGTGGGGCATGCAAGCCACATCAGGGTGTAATCATAGCAGAGCCATCAACTGGTTCAGTGATTGGAAATAGAACGCGATGGGGGAGAGGAGGGGTGAGATGACAGAGCTTGGCTTAGTCATCTGATGGGATATTGCTGCCTGTTTCAATGTCTCTTTCTCTCTCTCTACCCCACCCCACCCCCCATCTCGCACTGTCAACTCCCTCCCATCACCAACTCCACTACCACTGCACACATTCTTGTTGGTTCCGCAGCTCCACTCCCCTCTTCTCTCCGTGACAGTTTTCTTTAATCTTCTTTTTTTTTTTTACCTCTCGCTTTCTCAATTTAAACGTTAAAAAATTCTGATTAAAAGACATTTCCTTTCAGTTATTTGTTTTTCCATTCTTAAATTTTACAACTAGAAATATGTCCTGCCATGCGACTAGTGCTTTCCATACTGGGGAGTCATTTTAATCATGTTGTCTTGAAGCTTTTCTGATGACAGCTAAGCTAACTGCCCAGACACACACACACACACACACACACACACACACACACACACACACACACACACACACACACACACACACATATAGTTCCTTAGGCGCACGTTTGTTTATTAGCAATTAATGTACACTTACTGTAAATAAGAATTTGAAAGTTTCCCAATTTTCGCGCAGTTTGGGATTGGTACCTTTAGTCCCTGAGTCGTCAAAAGTCCACAAGGGCTCCGCGAGATCTTCTCCTTACGGAGTCAACGAGCTATCAGAAAGTGTTTATATGGGATGGGTTGGGGTGGGGGTGGGGGGTGGGGGGGTTGTTGAAACTCGGCGCAACCTCTTAGTGCAGTCCTATGCAATACTTGACAGTCCCGGCCATCAAGTGGATGGAAGAAGTCGGACGATGAATAGGGAAGCAGACGAGGAATTTCCCCACTCCATTGGCGCAACTGGCCAAGATACAGACTCGCAAGTGAGTGAGCTAACACTTGAAGGGCTCTCATTGTTTCCTAGCTCTGATTCTCCTTGTACGATCGCTTGTCGACTCTCCCCGGCCTGGGGGTCCCACTCTACAAACAGGCTTATTATGGGATGACTGGCGAGTAAAGCGCTATGGGAATTCGTTTCTATGAAACAATATTTTCCTTTCTTTCTTGCCGTATAAAATAAATTGAATTTGCTTCCTTAGGTTTCGGTAAGGTGATAAACGATTGGCTGAAGTATTTGCTTGCGTTGTACTTTTGAATTTTTTCGTATGTCATTATTTCCATTTAAATACAATGAGTTTTTCGTATGTCATTATTTCCATTTAAATACAATGAGTTTTTCGTATGTCATTATTTCCATTTAAATACAATGAGTTTTTCGTATGTCATTATTTCCATTTAAATACAATGAGTTTTTCGTATGTCATTATTTCCATTTAAATACAATGAGTTTTTCGTATGTCATTATTTCCATTTAAATACAATGAGTTTTTCGTATGTCATTATTTCCATTTAAATACAATGAGTTTTTCGTATGTCATTATTTCCATTTAAATACAATGAGTTTTTCGTATGTCATTATTTCCATTTAAATACAATGAGTTTTTCGTATGTCATTATTTCCATTTAAATACAATGAGTTTTTCGTATGTCATTATTTCCATTTAAATACAATGGGTACGAAAACGAGTTTTCTTAAGAGTCTGCAAGGTGACACGAATACCCTCGTCTGCCTTAAAACTGCTGCATCCAGTACCCGCTCTGGTGCATGGCAAAGGCGTAGCTAAGGGGGGGGGGGTGGAGGCAGGGGGGTACATTTGTCCCCGGGCGCCAAGGTACAGGGGCGCCAAAATGAGGGTTACAACGTTACATTATAATAAGTGAACAAGGGTAATAAAGGGTGATTAAACAGGGAGAGGGGCGCCAATTTTATAGTTCATCCACGGGCGCAAAATATCCTAGCTACGCCTCTGGTGCATGCTTATGCCTCCAGTAAGTCTCAGCAATCTGTTTTGTTTTCTTGCTAGAATTAAAAAAAAACTTGTACACGTGACCACACTTACCTTATATTCTCATTAAACTGCTTACACATCAGCAGGAACAAAATATGTGCGGGATGCGGACGTTATTTAATAAATATATAGCGACGACGATAATGACGATGAAGATAATAATGTCGACGACAACGACGATGATAATACATATTCTTTGCGCAATGCTTTAGTTATAACACGTACTTTGTTACATCAACGGTCTGGCACTTCATTGGTCAGCCAGTTGTAAGTGCCCTGTGATGTCCTGTACTCGATGTGCGGCGCTGGCTGCAACAACCACAGTCAATGGGTTCCCCCTGGTCTGTCCATATGCTTTTGCGCAACCTTTTCAAGCTAATTTTAGGTGCATTTCTACACAAAACACTTGAACTTTTTTCTTGGTATGTGCGGGGAAGGTAGCTTTTTATTGTATTAATGAGGTACAGTAACGGTGCAGAAAGTTTCTTTACAATGGTAATTATACTACCTTGATGACGAGCAAGAAACTTGAAGGAGGTGTAGAATAATGACTTGAGAGTGAGCTTGATGTTGCGCTCAACATTAAGTGAAATCAATTCTAGCCACAGCGTGAAGTCAACGCAAAAATGACACACACGTGACCTATATTCTAATCTCAGAATGAAATTATCGCAAAATGACGCAGGTGTGACCCCCAGTATTCTTGAACCACAGCGTGAAGTGAATGCACAATGACGCACATCGTGGCCTGAATTATAACCACAAATAGTCAAGGCAAAATGACGCATACGTGACCTGAATTGTAATCACATAAAGTGAACGCATAATAATGCATAAATTACTTTAATTTAACAATGACATGAAATAAAGCAGATGCGTTTCACAATACTAATGAAAACAAAAGTGCGTACCTATGCTAGATTCTAGCCGCAAGATGACATACAATATTGCGGTTTACGGCACAAACAAAATGGCGTACCTATGCTAGATTCTAGCCGCAAGATGACATACAATATTGCGGTTTACGGCACAAACAAAATGGCGTACCTATGCTAGATTCTAGCCGCAAGATGACATACAATATTGCGGTTTACAGCACAAACAAAATGGCGTACCTAGGCTAGATTCTAGCCGCAAGATGACATACAATATTGCGGTTTACGGCACAAACAAAATGGCGCGCACACGAGCTTAATTCAAACACCACGACATGAAATATAACACAAAGTGTGCTTACACACTTCACTTACAACAGCAGGCAACTAGAATCAAGAAATAAAGTGTTACGAGGACCCCACCCCCCATGAATCAAGAAATAAAGTGTTACGAGGACCCCACCCCATGAATCAAGAAATCAGTTTGCTTAGCAACGTGGCAACATAACAACACGAAGCCTACAAAAATGGCTGTACACAAAACTCATAGTCGTCTTAGCAAAGAACGGATCTGTGCATGGCGCTGCAATTCTCAACTCCATGTCTCACGATGTGTCTTTCTTTGTTTTTTTTTTACTTTTTCTTTCTTGCTGTATGTTTATTTTACTCTTTAAGAAAAATAGTGTCTGTTTCTATAAGCCTAAAGGCAGTACTTTCATATTATTGACTTATGTGCGAAGGAGCACGCGAACTTCATTATTTATTGGGCACACTGCGCAAGGTCAAGAAGAATGGCATATTGTTTGATAGGAGAGAAATAGCATTTTCTCAAGGAAGATAACTCTGCAGGCCAGGAGGGAAAGCTCGGTATTATTTGCCAGTTTGACGGAGAGTAGTATCTAGAACTAAACAGAGTCTGAGATTAGTACCCAAAGCTAAACACATTTGTTTCATTCTGTCTCCAGGATGATTTGTACTCCGCCCTGAAATAGTTTTCCGTAAATACTCATGGAAGATTTGTGTCTCGGCCCCCATATGGCTAAGTATCAGTGTCTTTGTGGAACTTTGCTTTCTATAGGGCCTACACTCTTCTACGACTGGCTTACGTTTTTTTATTTTTCCCCCCGGGAAATAACTGCGCACATTTCTTAAGTTAAGTGGACTTTGTGAGCTATAGGTCCTGCACTTTACAGTAACTGTCTATGCATCAAGGGAAATAACTGTGCACAAATTCTGAGATTAATTGGACTTTGTGAGCTATAGGTCCTGCACTTTACAGTAACTGTCTATGCTTCAAGGGAAATAACTGTGCACAAATTCTGAGATTAATTGGACTTAGTGATCTATAGGTCCTGCACTCTACAGTGATTTGCTTATGCTTCAAGGGAAATAACTGTGCATACTTTTGAGATTAATTGGACTTTTTGATCCATAGGCTCAGCACTGTACAATGACTGACTAAATTATAATGTTTAACATGCAATACCTCAGAATGACACTTTTGAGCTCAATGGAACTAACTTTAGGTCCTCCGTGGTCTGCACTCTGTTATTATTTCTTGAGCGATAATTATGCTGATTCTGAAACATTTGAAGAGTCATTGATTGATAGACGAGAAGAGTCATTGGTTATGAGAAGAGAGATTGATTGTAATGACGAGAAAGGAACTAACAGGACGGGCCTGGTAGTTGAAAAGGTCATACAGCATGGTACTAAGAGATCGATTTCTGTGGAGGAGTGGCGAGATATTTTTAGAAGTTTCGTCTTAGGAGGGTATAGGTATGATATAGACAGGATTTAATGTACGTCAGTGAATTAGATCAGTGGACTGTATGTCAGTGGATTAGATCAATGGACTGTATGTCAGTGGATTAGATCAGTGGATTGTATGTCAGTAGATTAGATCAGTGGACTGTATGTCAGTGGATTAGATCAGTGGACTGTATGTCAGTGGATTAGATCAGCGGACTGTACGTCAGTGGATCAGATCAATGAACTGTACGTCAGTGTTCATATAGGAGTGACGAAAGTGCTTGTAGAATATTGATCTGCATATTACGTACAAGAGACATGATTTTTAAAATACGGTATTGTATATTTTGTTTCATATTTCACTTACAATAACATCTATCACGTTCATCTACGTAGATCTTCCTTAATTGTAGTAGTGTGACGTTTAAGCCCTTGAATGATGAGTTAGAGATAAGGTAGAGATAAGTCAAAGAAGCCAGAGAGATAAGTCAAAGATAAGCCAGAGAGATAAGACAAAGATAAGCCAGAGTGATAAGTTAAAGATAAGCCAGAGATAAATCAGAGATACGCTAGACATAAATCAGAGATAAGCCAGAGATAAATCAGAGATATGTAGAGATAAATCAGAGATAAAACAGAGATAAATCAGAGATGAGTCTGAGATAAATCAGAGTTAATTTAGAGATGAGCCTCTTCTTGATTATCTGCTAAGTTACTTTTCCAGTATATTGTTTAATGTGATTTGCAATTGCTTATTATAACACTAGCTGATCCTGTAACTTGTGTTTATGTTGACAATACTCACTGTCAATCATTGGTAGTAGTCGCTTTCAGTCTTTCACAATAGTCGTTATCAAGCACTAACTAACTGATCCTGTAACTTGTGTTTCTGTTTGCAGAGTAGCTTTAAACACTATCTGATCCTGTTACTTGTGTTTATGCTTGCAGTATTCACTTTCCATCGCCCGCTGACATTATAACTTGTGTTTACTTTGGCAGTACTCGCTGTCAATCATTAACTGATCTTGTAATTTGTGTTTATGTTTGCAGTACTCGCTATCAGTCGTTAACTGATCATGTAATTTGTGTTTATGTTTGCAGTACTCACTGTCAATCGTTAACTGATCCTGTAACTTGTGTTTATGTTTGCAGTACTCACTGTCAATCGTTAACTCATCCTGTAACTTGTGTTTATGTTTGCAGTACTCACTGTCAATCGTTAACTGATCCTGTAACTTGTGTTTATGTTTGCAGTACTCGCTATCAGTCGTTAACTGATCCTGTAACTTGTGTTTATGTTTTCAGTACTCGCTGTCAAACGTTAACTGATCCTGTAACTTGTGTTTATGTTTGCAGTACTCGCCTTTGATCCAGGACACTCTCCTACGCGGCACTTTTAACGCCACCCTCAACAACCCAGTAGGTTCTCACATGTCCCCCACCTACACTGTCAGCGCCAACAAGCATGCCTTCCTTCTAGGCGTCTGAGGTTCAGATCCCAGCCAGTGCTGAAGAAGGCAAATCGTGTCACGACGTCCTTGGCCGTAGCCAGAGATTTTTCTGAAGAAAGATTTTTTCTTTTGAAATAGGATTTCAGTCCTCGTGGCCATCAGATTGTGGACCTCTCAGACTTGTTTCTTATAGTTCAAGATTTTGCTTTATGCCGGAACCTATGGCAACATTGTGACAGAGTGAAGAAAACTACAACAGTGGCAGAATTCCAGCCATCTGAAGGCATTCTGGAAATGCTGGTGAACTTTGACATTCAGGCAGTTACTCCTCTCACCCCATCCATCCCCTTCGCAGAGCACTTTGTGTCCATTTATAAACACATGTATTATCTTAAAGTCTTAAAATGAAATGTATTTTGAAGACATGATCGAATAGATTATAATTATAATTCCTATGTATGATTTGTATACAGTTTTTCCATCCTTAAAGGAAAAGTATATATATATGAAGACGCGTAATTTTAATATATTATTATGTTTAATATTCTTATACATATTTGACATGTTTTATTTGAATTTCACATATTCCTCATTACATTATATTGTCAATAGGAAGTGAAATTAATAAAATATTTTTGCCGACACACAAAACAACGCCATTTTGTTTTTGTTATAATTTTCCCTTTTTCTTTCTAATCACCACAGATAAATATCAGATTTTTAATCTAGCAACCTATTAACTGTAATATGTACATTGCATTATGTTCAGTCTGAGTTTTGTGTTTATTTTACTTTTAGCTGTTTGATTGGAATTTTATATAAGAGAAAAAGAAATAATTATTAATTACTTTTTGCTTTCTTTTGGTTTTCATTTAATTTGTGTTTACTGTTTTAGTTAAAATGTTGAAATGAGTTTTCCTTAGTTGGTTTCATTTATATTTCTATTTTTAACGAGAATAGCCAAGTCATTCCACAAAGTTTCATTAAATGAGATGTACTGGGAGGGGGGGGGGAGGGGATGCATGATTTTAATATGTAATACAATGAGGTAAATCTCATCATTTATAAGGCTTATACTCACGTTATGAGATGAAGCTCAGTGGATATGAGGTTTGTGGAATGACTTGGCTATTCTCGTTAAAAATAGAAATATAAATGAAACCAACTAAGGGAAAACTATTTGAATATGAGTAGTTTACTAATATTAATAAGGATAAGCTTATTGAATATGGTATGTTTAACTAACTCAAGCGAAGGAGCAAAACTTTAAATATGACATATTGGTTATTAATATTAAAAGACAAGACTAAAACAGTGGTTTGGATTGCAACAGCAATTTTCTAGCATATTGTGAACTCGACTTGTTTACTCCAACACTTGCAAAAAATCCAATCATAAGATGTGCCCAAGGCCGGGTCACTTTGACAATTTAATAATTTATAATAAATTAGTAGGGACAGGCAAATTTACTCTGCCACATTATTGTTTACTCATATTAAGAGGCAAACCCCAGTAATTACGGCTTTTATACTTTACTCATTTTAGCATTTATGATGTGCATAGTTTACACATATTGAAAGGAAAACATATTAATTTAATGTATAATTTAAGATTAATTTTAACAGGCAAACCACATTAAGTATTATGTGTGTAGTTTACAAGTTATTAACGGGACATAAGCGATAACATAATGCATTCTTTGAGACTTATATTAAGACGGAAATCTCATTAAATAAGAAGTGCATAGTTTACACATATTGAAAACCATGACGTCATAAATATTGTTGAAAACTAACGCTAATCTCGTGGAAATCTCATGGGCGTGATTTCTATGATTTTACTCGTATACACATAATAAAACGCATTATATCCATAGATAGATAGTTAGACAGGTAGGTAGGCAGATATGTAGGTAGGCAGATAGATAGATAGATAGGTAGTAGGCAGATAGATAGGTAGGCAGATAGATAGATTGTTAGATCGGTAGGTAGGCATATAGATAGATAGTTAGATAGGTAGGTAGGCAGATAGATCGATAGGTAGGTAGGCAGGCAGATAGATAGATAGTTAGATAGGTAGATAGGCAGATAGATAGATTGTTAGATAGGTAGGTAGGCAGAGATATATATATATATATATATATATATAGGCTTCATAAATCTGTTTCATATTTCCATATTAAGAAGCACATTGCACTGAATATAGCGCGTGTCATCGACCTAATTAAGATGCAAAACTCACAAAATGTGAATCCTATGGTTAATTAATAAAATATTAATAATTAAAAGGCAGCAAGGTGAATATGGTTAGTGCTCCTTAACGAATACTGATAGACAATACTTTGTAAATACTTAATTAATATTTCATAATTCAGAGGCAACCCTGAATATGTCGAGCAGAACGTTATTCACACCGAAAGACAAATCGTATTCACTGTGATGTGTGAGTTAATTAAGATTAATAAATTAGAGGCAATACTGTGAATACGACTAGAAAATGTATGTCGTGGTGAAAGACAAATCACATCAAATGTGAAATGTATGTCGTGGTGAAAGACAAATCACATTAAATGTGAACTGTTTTGTGGTGAAAGACAAATCACATTAAATGTGAAATGTATTGTGGTACTTGTATACAAGAAGCGTAGCAGTGTATCATGATGCGAAATTGATCCAGTAAGCTGATACCAGAAGGATCACCAAAAGTAATCACAGTGTTCAGTGTTCACTGTTCAAACAGCGACGAATCAAAACTATTCGTGGAATGCAGAGTTTGGGGGAGGAAGTAGAAAATGAGTCCATGAAAAGAGAATATTATTTTTCCATTGAAGTGTAATTAAAAATGTATTTTTTTTTACGGTCGCTGCTATGCAGGGTTTCCTTCTCTGTTCATTCTGTTCCTACAATTTACTGTAATTCCCGCGAAAGGGGGTGAAAGGATCGGGGGGGGGGGGCACATTTAAATAAGGTTTTTTTAGAAACTATTTCAATATTTAATAACTATGTAGAGATATTTTTTTTATAATTATAAATAGACATTGGTAAATCTCGTAGAATATGTATCCTCGAGTTTACGAGCATTTCATCTAGCCTCAATGATGCTCTCTCTAACTACCAAGATTTGTACTGCTGAACTGTAACAGTAATAGTGATATCTCTAACTACCAGATTTTGTAATGAAGATGTAACAGTAATAGTGAGTTCTCACACCAACCTAGTCAATCACGGTGCACAAGTATAGAACTCTTAATAATGAAATTAACCACTACGTACAAGTATAGAACTCTAAATAATGAAATTAACCACTACGTACAAGTATAGAACTGTAAATAATGAAATTAACCACTACGTACAAGTATAGAACTCTAAATAATGAAATTAACCACTACGTACAAGTATAGAACTCTAAATAATGAAATTAACCACTACGTACAAACAACCCTTTAACAATTTTTAGTCTTGAAAATCACCCTTTCACATATCTGTATTGATTTTTCACACTCATAAATTCACAATATCGCGCGTGTATATAAGATGAATAATGTTAACGGTAATCACAATATTAATAATGAGTCAGCACTATTGCTACCGGTGTACTGGTAGGGAGTGAATAAATTACAGCCAAGCTACAGTTAGGCCAGCAATATGTTAATGCTTCAAATCCTTTCCCACTTGTAGTCTGTTGGCAGTTGACAGTTTGAAAAGTTTCCAGAACATTATTTCTCATGCCAGTAAGCTCTGCGAAAACCCCTCCGTCGGATGTTTCACATTGTCTTTTATTTCTGGTCGAATTAGTATCTGGAATCAGTATGCAAGATTTGTAACTTTTACGGATGAGACGTTTGCTCTTTTAAGATACGACTGAGGGTTGTTTTGGGAACACCCAGCTCCATGGATGTCCTACGAAGTGATTTGAGGGAGGGGGGGTGGCTAGAATAAATTTTAGCCATGATAATTTCTTTCGTATCGTCTGATACATTTGGTCGTCCAGAACGGGGTTTGTGTATGACACTGCCCGTTTCTTTAAACTTTTTAACCACCTTCGCCACCGTGGAAAAGTCAAGTGGAACCCTCTTTGGATGACGTGCATTCAATTCATCTGCAATCTTTCGATATAATATGACCATCCTTCACGTCCACAGAGAAGTACCGGTTCAATTCTTTCTTCTCTCGACAACGTCGTATTTAATATGTGGATGTAAAAAAATTATAGTTAATGAGATTTCCTATGTGTCCAGACTTTACGGACACCTTGTACATTCTCGTCAGTCGCAAGATTTCAAAACCTAGGATTATACATGTCTATTTTCTGGACTCACAGTCTGGATTCGCGAATGCTTGCATGAAAAGCATTAGAATTTCAGTGCTATCACCTGAAATTGAAAGTAATGAAAAATATCATGAAAGTAATGAAATATCTTATGAAAGTAGTGAAATATCTTATGAAAGTAGTGAAATATCTTATGAAAGTAGTGAAATATCTTATGAAAGTAGTGAAATATCTTATGAAAGTAGTGAAATATCTCATAACAGTAGTTAAATATCTTATGAAAGTAGTGAAATATGACAGTAGTGAAATATCTCATGAAAGTAGTGAAACATCTCATAAGAGTAGTGAAATATCTCATGAAAAAGTAACGGAATATCTCATGAAGGAATGAAATACCTCATGAAAGTAATGAAACATTTCATGACAGTAATGAACAAACTCGTGAAAGTAATGAAATACCTCATGACAATAGTGAAACATCTCACGACTGTAATGAAACATCTCATAAGGCGATGAAATATCTCGTGACGATAATGAAATACCTCATGGAAGTAGTGAAATCCAAATGCTTCCCATTTGCAGACTGAAATCATTCTTTTTTGACCACATCATACGCAATTTGTCATTATAGGGTAGATGTGATATTTTTCGTACATAAGTTTATGAAAGATATCTTGAGGATATTTTTTCGAAAGTTTAATCACCTTATTTGTTCATGAATTCTGATAAAAGGGCAATTTCGTGCCAATTTTGGATTGTATGTCAGGTAACTTATTTAAATATTTTATTTAAGAGATATCTAACATTGTGCGTTTAAGTTGTCTAAATGATCTTAATACATTTGCATACGTAAAGTAAATATAACTGTACAAGAACTGAATTGCTTCTACAGTACAAAGACAGTAACCTCACTTCACCTCGCCAACCCCAAGCTGTATGGACATATCTGTACTTGTTTCTACAGTATAAAGACATTAACCTCAGTCCTTTTCACAATCACAAGCTATACGGACATATCTGTACTTGTTTCTACAGTACAAAGACATTAACCTCAGTCCTTTTCACAATTACAAGCTATACGGACATATCTATACTTGTTTCTACAGTACAAAGACAGTAGTTGCCGCCCGTCCCGAATCCGTTCGGACACACTTTTATCCGCAGTACAAAGATGATAAACGCGCTTTATCCCAACCATACCAGCCAGCGTTCGTGTACTTGTTTCCGCAGGACAAAGATGGTAACTGTACTCCATCTCGATAATCCGAGTTGTTCGGGCCTGAAAGCAATTAGCTCTGTGTTTAGTTCCCGGGCGAGAGTTAAATTTACGGATGCCCATAAAAACGGATTAAAGTGCCGGTCGATCCGCCTTTGTTCCCACGCAAGAGTTGCAGGGTGAAACATGTAAACGCGGTGCCAAAGAGTAAATTTCCAAGACATTGAGGTTGGCTGTCAAAAAAAAAAACAACAACAAAACAAAACAAAAACCAAAACAATAACCAAACCCACTAAAAGCAGAAACAATACACGAAGCCCGTTGAAAATGTTGATGATGGTTATAAAAGAAATGCCAACTTATTAAGTACCGACATCCAGGACTGATTTATTTCCCTTTCAGTCACATGGCATTAGAATTCACCTGTGTCTTTTTTTTTTAAATTTCTTTTACTGCTCGGGTAACATATTTTAGTGAAAGAGAAAAGAGCTGTCAAACAGACCTTTTTGGTGAATTTATATTAATTTGTAAAGAACTAATATTGTAGAGAATATACACATACTGGCTGGGGGAAAACGATATGTTCATTTTAGTTCCTTGTGGCATAAAGATTTAGTTTTTTTAATCTTGGTAATGAATTTACAGTTTTACGTGTCATTTTCGTAAAAGAGTGTCACACACACATACATTTACATTCACACACATTCACACACATTCTCACACACATTCACACTCACACACATTCACTCTCACACGCGCATATTATATATATATATATATAAAATATCATTTAACCACATTTCACTTGCTGGATCATTTCATAACCAAAAGTACATGGGGATAAAACAGAAATAAAGTAAATATGTGGAAAAGCAACACTCAGTACGTAACTATCAATGCAACTGGTACTTCTGGAAGAATTGCATTGTTTTCAGGACAGGAAAAAAATCTGGGTTCTTACATAAATTTCACATTAACCATGGAATATCACAAAGAATTTCTGCATTTAGCTTTCAGAGTAAAAAAGAGTGAATTAACTTTAGTTTTACTGGAATTTTGTAATTCATTTTCAGTTGTTTTTTTTTACTATTTATGTAGACAGTGAAAAATATTTTTTTATACGTAAATCAATCTGCTTCTGTATATACATAGGCACATTCATATATTTTGTATATGTATGCACATTAATCTAATGTTGTAGATGAATGCGCATTAATGAAATATTATACATGTAGGAACCTAATGTTGTAAATGTATGCGCATTAATATAATTTTATATATGTATGCACTTTAATCTAACAAAGTTGTATACGTCTTAATTTTATTAATGAATGCACATTAATCTAATGTAGAAGTGTGCGTCTTAATTTAATGTAGTTGTATACGCATTAATATAATTGATATATGTACATTAATCTAATGTTGCAGATGTTTGCAACTTAATATAATTTAGTTGTATACGCATTAATCGAATGCTATAGATGTATGCACCTTAATCTAATATTGTAGATGTATTCCCATTAATTCTGTAATTGAATGCGCACTAATCTAATGCTGTAGATGTAAGCACATTGATCTAATGTAGTTGTATGCGCATTAATGTAATATTGTAGCTGTGTGCGCATTAATCTTATGTTGTAGATGTAGGCACATTAATCTACTGTTATAAGGTGTATGCACAATAATTTTGGTTATACGCTGCGACCCTCAGTCACTCAGTCTGTCGTACATATTATGCAATCCCTGGATGAACATGAACGACAAATTGTACTAGTGAGCTTTCTTTACAGAGGTAAGATTGACAAGATGCTCCAATTCAAGCTGTTCGTAAAAGTGAACAGAATACAACAAAACAACAGAATACAACAAAACAACAGAATAACAAAACGTCATCCAGACGTAAGGGTTCATGTCGGCCATTAAGCATTTTGGGTTGGCCCTTGACCTTAAAAGTTTGGGCAACTCTAATTCAAATTCATACATTTCCATTCTCTACCATTTCATAACTTTAAACCTAATTTTAAACCTAACAAAACAGCTGCTACAATGTTATACACGCACAGGTATATACACACTGTCACTAAGGTAACCAAAAGAAGCATATTTTAAAATCTAGATCTAAATCTTACAAAACCATTGAAATAACTTAATCAGAAACTAAATCTGGGGTTTTATTGTTATTGTTGTTTGTTACTAGTCATATATTCAAACAATGGATTCTGACACAAAACTAAAATATGGTACGTTATAAATATCTGTCTAATACGAACAAAATACAAAATCAGCAATCATAAACCATAGACACTAGTCAAATTGTGGATTTCGTTTTTCCTTTTCTGGTCTCTCAAGTCCTCTTCTCTCGGGTCCCTGTGAACAAACAACAACAACAACAAAATAAGGAAGGGCGATAAGCTACTGGGCCCGGGCGAAATGCAATCTTACCCGCTTCGCCAGCAATATACTTGCCATCTTTCGTACACGTTTGACATGATTAATTAGGAGCGTGCTGGGGGCGAGTGGTGGGGGTGGGCAAGCACGCAAAGGTTAACCGGAAGCATTTCTGTGAGTTAATATTTTTATAATTGCCAGTAGCAGCACGTTTATTGATATTACATTTTAATATTAGTTTGCTCCCGTGTGTCCACTGCGACCCTTGGAGACAAACTGATGCAGAGATAACTCTGATCTTCATGTCTATGTCACCACTCACATCTGGCATTTAAATACAAACATACCGCGATTTCACTTGGTCAGTAAAACGCACGCGTAACCAATGAAACTTGCCTATTGCATTATGGAAACAGTCAAGAAAACGTTGACAACAAAACTTACAGTTAGGTTAAGTGAACACAAAAGCACATTGACAGCTAGACATACAGAGAGGTTAAGTGAACAGTCAAGAACACTTGATAGCTAGACATTCACATAGGTAAGTTAAGTGAACAGTCAAGAACACTTGATAGCAAGATATACAAAAATAGGTAGATTAAGTGAACAGTCAAGAACACTTGATAGCAAGATATACAAAAATAGGTAGATTAAGTGAACAGTCAAGAACACTTGATAGCTACACATACAGATAGGTAGTTAAGTCATAAACATATGCTGTACAATGTGAGCTGCTGTTCTCTCGAGACTAATCTGGGTGCTCCTTCACCATATTAACTCCCTCAAGCAGAACAACAATGTAGCAATTTCCAGTAACTTCCTGATACCATAAATTCTACAATGTAGCTGAGCATTCCTTGCCACAGTACATTACACATACATTTCTTCAAGTCTACCCGTTCATAGTGGTTTATAAATCAATAAATCAGGAAATTCTAAAAATTCCAGAGATTCTAGAATAAAAACAGCTGCTTCCATGTAAAATATAATCAGGGAACAAACACTAAGTTTCCACATTATTCATCTCTAACTCCATTCTTTCTTACATTCAAGTCTCAACCTACAGTTTCCTGCAACAGTATTTATTAGCCCGGTACACGCATACAGCATAATAAATACAACATAAGAGTTTATGATCATGTTCACTAGAAACAATTCATGTACATAATATATAAACATTATAATTCACAATTGTAGAAGTAATAGTCTACTCAGATAATGCATCTCTATATAAAATGCAATTATAATTATCAGTCGTAAAATGTATGAAATATTTCTCAATATATTCTCTCTAAATCAATCAGTTAATGTAACATTAACCTAATGGCCATCTTTCATAACTGGACTTCTGCCACACCATAATCAAAGTGGTTAGAGAATAGAATTGTTTTAGAAGGTAAACTTTGTTTTCAGTGCATTGGCTGGTCTTGTTCTTGTAAATATTAACCATTGGATAATAAAAAAAAAAAAAAAAAAAAAAACTACTCATCCACACATGACCAGTTTAGATTACACAGCAAGTTCCAGCAAATTCTTTACCTGAGTTGTTTACTCTAACTCTGACACTTACAAAAATACCATCATAAGCAGCGTCCAAGGCCGGGTCACGCTGACATTTAACAATTTATTTAACAATTAACTTTAGAAATAGGGATAGGCAAATTTACTCCGCCACACTATCTATCTATTTTAAAGCACACTCTGACTGTTTTAATACATCCCATGGAAAAGATATTTCCTGTCTCGAGTCAATAAACCCTTTTTTGTGAAGGCTTGGTAACCGATGTTAATTGCGTGATATTTCTTGCGTGTAGCCATCCAAATCACTTACGTTAATTTACCAATGATCGGTTAGCTTTTTTGTTTCCGAGTGTCATGCTCGACATGATGCTTGTCGACAAGACGGATGTGTTTGTGTTTTTGTCCTTGACGCTCCTTTAACCCGTTGCTCGAACTACAGCAACACAATGGCGCGCGTTGCTGTCACAGTTGTTGCCTGACTCGACCCGACCAGCTAGAAGTGTCGCCAAGTCATGATGAAGCAGTCTGTGTTGTTTGTACCTATGTTTTCACTGCGGCTCGTGTTCATGCCGTCGCGTGATCGATGTCTGAGTAAAGATTTTGGCATTTTATTTCATTCACGAGTACTTTGCGTTACAGTAAGAAGAAAAAGAAGAAGAACACACACGCGCGCGCACAAAGAAAAATTTTAAAAAACGCCGTGAGTCATAGGTTTGTTTGTCACTCCACTGTTTTTGTAATGCCCGTTTACTTTTCATTGTCTTTCTGAATTAAATCTGTGCAATTTTTCGACTGAGTCCTCAAGCCATTAGCGCAGTTTAGAGCAGTGGTTTAATCTTTGGGTCAATTTCGTATTATAGATATGATAATTATAAATGAGGATTTCTTTCCGCAGCAGATATTTCCTTCTTCAAAATTATGTCTGTATTGTACTTGCGTTTCAGATACATTTATTTCCACCATCGATTTTTATTTCTGGCTTTTAGAGTATGACTGTGCAGTCAGTGTTATGTATTCTCAAAAAACAAAAACGTTGACAGTGAATTGAGGTAATCTGTATGTCTAGATTTAGTGTGCAACGAAAGTTCATAACACTTAACAAGTAATAACCTTGTGTTATTAATGTGATGAAAAAATCTATCTATCTATCTGTCTGTCTGTTTGTCTATCTCTCTATCTATCTAATACGTACTTACGTGCATCTGATACAGACTGGAATAACTAGACACCCACTAGAATGCAAGAGTAATGTTCCTTGATAAAGAGTTATTGTATTCAAATTATTTTATTGTTTATTATTGTCATGACTTTTATTATTAAAACATGATTTGTGAGAACGACTAAAGTGTACTGGTAAGGTAAAGTTCACTCCCTGTTAACCTCACTACGCAAGACGGATTTCATTGACTATGTCACTAATTATTAACTTTGTTCAAAGCATGTAAATTGCCATCAATCCTCTTACTTTGTTGCTGTTAAAATTTGCATTAAAACGTCGCGAACTTTGTTGTATCGTGCTGCCATTAATCGTTGTCGTGGTTTGTTGTATGTATTGTCATTAACCGATGACATTGATAACTTGAGAGCGGAGAGTTGTGTAAATCGTTTACCTTGAATTATCGAATTTAATCTCTCTATCTTCTCAGGCTGAAGAGGTAAGAGTGATAGATGTGTCTTGGAGAGTGGGTTTCAGATGCTTGAGTTTATTTTTTCTGCGTGTGTATGTATGCGTGTGTGTGAGAAAGAAGAGAGAGAGTAAGAGACTGTCAGAATGTGCGTGTGTGTGTGAGAGAGTGACAAACTGTGTGAGAGTGTTTTTGTCAAGATGTGTGTGTGTGTGTGTGTGTTGTGCGCTCATGTATGTGTGTGTGTGTGTGTGTGTGTGTGTGTGTGTGTGTGTGTGTGTGTGTGTGTGTGTGTTGAGAAAGAGAGAAAAAGACTGTGTTAGATTTTGTGAGATGCCGTAATCTTAATTATTTTTAAAGAAGATACGTTTGTCAGGTTTATCGAAATACACAATGTAGTTTTGAGCCCATTTTACTTGATAATGGCCTTCGTTTAAGAATAATTCAAAAGTTTCTTCTTGTCATATTCCAATTTTTCAATGGCAAATCGTGCTGAAGACCAGACATCCCATAAATAATTTCAAGAACATCCAATTTACGTTCGTGTTAGTTTCAGTTATATAATTGTCGTGCAAGAGTCATTTATTCTATAATCATGTCATGGTATGTCATTTCATAATTATTTCAGTCTTCAAATCCAAAATTATGTCAGGGTCAGTAATTCCACAATCTTGTCAGGGTTAGTAATTTCACAGTCATGTCAGAGTCAGTAATTTCACAATCATGTCAGGGTCTGTCATTCCACAATCATGTCAGGATCAGTAATTTCACAATCTTGTCAGAGTCAACAATTTCAAAATCATGTCCTGGTCAGTAATTTCACAATCATGTCAGGATCTGTCATTTCACAGTCTTGTCGGAGTCAGTCATTCCACAATCATGTCAGGGTCTGCAAACAAAACTTGATAATATCAGACACGATATATTCCATGAATGTATCAGACATGCGTTGCCTGATTATATTAGGCACAGAGGTTAACTGATTACATTAGGCATAGACATTATTTAATTACCTGAGACACATACGTTACACATACGTTACCTGATTACCATAGGCACAGAGGTTAACTCAATACATTAGGCAGAGGCATTCATTATATTAAATGAGACGCATACGTTACCAGATTACTTTTGGCACAGAGGTTACTAGGTTACTTTTGGCACAGAGATTACCCGATTACTTTTGGCACAGACTTTCGATGAATATAACAAGCGCATACGCTCAGTGGTTTTAAGCGTAACATTCTGTGATTCGTTTAGACACAAACGTTTCGTGATTATTTTAAAAGAAATGTGTTCCATTGATTATATCAGAGTATTTTCCATTGATTATATTAGAGTGTGTTCCATTGATTATATTAGAGTGTTTTCCATTGATTATATTAGAGTGTGTTCCATTGATTATATAAGAGTGTTTTCCATTGGTTATATTCGAGTGTTTTCCATTGATTATATTAGAGTGTTTTCCATTGATTATATTAGAGTGTGTTCCATTGATTATATAAGAGTGTTTTCCATTGGTTATATTCGAGTGTTTTCCATTGATTATATTAGAGTGTTTTCCATTGGTTATATTAGAGTGTTTTCCATTGATTATATTAGAGTGTTTTCCGTTGATTATATTCGAGTGTTTTCCGTTTATTATATTAGAGTGTTTTCCATTGGTTATATTAGAGTGTTTTCCGTTTATTATATTAGAGTGTTTTCCATTGGTTATATTCGAGTGTTTTCCATTGATTATATTCGAGTGTTTTCCGTTGATTATATTAGAGTGTTTTCCATTGATTATATAAGAGTGTTTTCCGTTGATTATATTAGAGTGTTTTCCGTTGATTATATTAGAGTGTGTTCCATTGATTATATTAGAGAAATTCATTCCATGTTTCTATCAGATACAGACGATCCATGAATATGATAGATATTATTTTTCATGATGAAGTTAGAGAAATGCGTTCCATGTTTATGTTATAGAAATGTGTTCCATGTTTATGTTATAGAAATGTGTTCCATGTTTATGTTATAGACATGTGTTCCATGTTTAAGTTAGAAAATGCGTTCTAGGTTTATGTTAGAAAAATTCGTCCCAAAGTTCTCATTGGAAAATGTCTCACTGTTGTCACCAACGCCAGTCACGTGTTTCATCACCTCGTCCTGCGCACATTACATCCCGACCAATCAGTCTGGTTCAAATTAATCTTTTCCAGGCAGATTCGATACAGTTTCCATTGTTTCGTTCATAAGAAAGTGTTATTTTCTCTCGTGCTTGTGCCCATCTGAAGTGCAAATAATTTCGGCACTAATTTATATTATGTTGCCACTACTTTATATTATGTTGCCACTACTTTATATTATGTTGCCACTACTTTATATTATGTTGCCACTACTTTATATTATGTTGCACTACTTTATATTATGTTGCCACTACTTTATATTATGTTGCCCTTGTATGTTTTTATTATTATTATTTTTAATTTACTTTTCAGTTGCAGCATTTACTTGTTAATTTTTTTTTTACTTCTGTTCATCCATTGGAGGACAAAATGCTTAAGATTACAATTTATTTTTCGCTAAAGGAAGAATTTGTGATAGGAAAAAACAAGTAAAGGCTATAGTGCACAGGTGCTATTATCAACAGATGGTTGCACGATAAATTCAGGGGCTATGCGCAGCATCTGTGGTCAGGCAGGAATGGAAAACAAGCAAGACAAAGTAATGGACAATTTTCTCCTTCATTGGGATCCCGTGCGCCTGGCAAGACACCAGACTGCTCGACGGCTCATCCAAAAGGATGTTCAGGGGATTGCTGAGCCAGTGGGATATTAAACAGGCCGCTAGTGCCCAAAGAACATTAAAGGGGTTGCAAGCTTATGAACAGAAGGTTCTTTTATTGGTTCTTCATGATTTGCTTTTGGAAATTCTAACCATTTTTGTAACTGTGTTGTTTAATCTGCAAAATGGGTGTCTTTGATTTTATTTTCTGAGATGGCAAAACAATGGCAAAAGAGCTGAGAAAAGCCAGGTGAGCAAAGGGAATCTTTAAGTCTTCTGTGAACATGTAGATTCAAGCAGATTAATAAAAAGAGATAGACACTCAGACAGATAGATAGATAGATAGATAGATAGATAGATACATAGATACATAGATAGAAACACAGATAGAGAGATAGCTACAGATACATAGTAAGGAAAAGCTAATATATACTGAGAAATGATAGAACATCTCGCCGTTCTGAAGACACTTAGTTCGTGCGTTGGCGAGCATGTTCATACATCTTCGACCTGACAACGGAAAGAAAATTAAAGGCACTCATCCAACTCAGTTGAACATGATTTTATTTCATGAGAAACTTAACTTTAGCACTACCATCACTTTTTGCAATTGAGGTTCAATAAATTTATACATTAAATAAAATGTTAATCAAAATATAAATCAATACATTTATGGATAAAATGCATAAGCTGAGTTCTACTGCCAGATATAATGATGCTTTTTTAAAATAAAAAAAAATCTGTATTAACGGAAATAGCCATTTCCTCCCCAAATATACATTTATACATTAAATAAAATGTTAATCAAAATATAAATCAATACATTTATGGATAAAATGCATAAGCTGAGTTCTACTGCCAGATATAATGATGCTTTTTTAAAATAAAAAAAAATCTGTATTAACGGAAATAGCCATTTCCTCCCCAAATCGGAACCATGTCGCTTCAGCCTTTTATTCACTTCCACTACCTGTAGACCCTCCCCCCTCCCGTCCCCCAATAGACCCTACATGCTCGGGTTTCCTGTCTCCAGTAACGTGTTAAGTCATGTTTACTAATATTGCACGTTATTGGCAAAGCTCGTGCAACACAGCCACGCATTGTAGTTGACCACCCATGTTGTATAGATTCCTTTATCATCTTTCCGTGAGAAGGCGGGAGTCCCCAGGCAACAGACTGTGCCGGGCCTAACAAAAAATATTATTCGCTTTTTCGAGTGCTAGATCTTCTTCTGTCTCGCTGGAGCGATAAGGTAGGGGGAGAAAACTGCCAGCGATACTATAAACGTGCATCAAGATTAAATACATACGGTATAAATTCAGGTTTAATTGTTTCCTTTATGAAATTGTGCGCAGTTTACGTCACTGTAAGGCACAGGCCGGAGACAAGTTTCTTGAGATTGCGCTCACGCAAGGGAGATAATACAACGATAAGGATGGTTTGTGGGTTCTCGCATGTGTATCTCTGTGTCTGTTTGTGTGTCTTCGTGTGAAAGCTTGCAGTATATACTTTTGTGATGTGTGAAGTTGCTATCTGATGAATATGTTGGTGGTTTGGGGTGGCTTACAAGATATGTTTGCTGGGGTTATACACAATATACAGCATCACCAGTAAAAGAAACAAAGTACAAGGGGACGTAGTATCTCTGTGACAGAAACGCGTGCTCAGTGCGTCTTTAGATTATATCTCATCTCTTCCTGTACTTGATATATACCATAAATGTCGTGGGCTTGGGAAGATAAGTCAGATGTCACAATCCGATATATCTGTTTCTGTGTGCGCAAGTGAAGTACATTCAATAACAAGTTGAATGTCTTTGAAAGCTAGGTCAGGCCGCTATAAACAGTTGGTGTCTTGGTCTTTGTAATATCGACATTAAACTCGAGGGCACTGAATGTTAAGTTAGTCGTCACACTCCTTATTCTATTTCAGTATGCTTCTTGTATACACTAGGAACTTGGGGTTCTTTGAAAGCAATGTCAGAGGTCACAGCCCATATCCAATCTTACGAGGCTAGTTGTATACACGCGAAAGTCGAGGGCTTTGAAGACCACGTTACACATTTCAGTCCAAGCCCTGGTCTAGACATAAAGTTCGCTCAAGCTCATTTACGCCAGTTTCAGTTTATAAATCAGTTTGACATGAAGATAGTGAAAACTTCAAGCCAATTAAAGTTGGCCTCATGGCACAGTCCAGGGGAAAAGATCACTTCGAAAAATTTATTAAGTTCCTACAATGTTTTATTGTTATTGTAGCCCCACGTCTCTGACTGTGGCGAGGGAGGTGGGTGGGGGGTAAGAAACGTATTAAGAGACACGGGATCAACGTTAAAACCCTAGCGTGGCCAACCACACGTCAAACCACACTTCAGGAGTGTCAGGTGTTACAAGGTATTTAAAAATGAAAGGTATTATAAATATTAATAATCACAAAATATCTATACGAACCCCCAATCCCAACCTGACATAAAGTCCATGAGAATAGTTAAAAGGAAAACTGTTTAGAGAATGGATCAGTAACACTGTTGTTAAATAGATCCTAAACCTTGTTGGTGAACGAACCAGACCTTATAACTTAACACCTACTTTAGTAATTAATATATACTAGTTTCATAATATTTTCATGCTTTATACTGTAAGACTTAGTTTATTCATACATATTGGTTTCATAATATCTTAATATGTAATACTTTAATACATATTTTTAATATTGATCGGTTTATTAATATTTTAATACTTTTTACCTTAGCAACTGCATTGTTAGTATGTCTCGTTTAACAATAATACAAAACTGCTTTTATTGCAACCAATCATTTCTTTGTTGCTATCATATCATGCTTTCTCTTATTCACGTATCGTGCGCTGTGAATGTAGTTGTTTTTGCATGTGTAATATTATGGGATATTTTAACCCAAACCCTTGAATATATGTTAGATGTACCTATTTAGTCACGACGTACACCTTTTGAAACATTTCATTTTCGCCAACTGTCTTTATTCATGAAAATTAAACTCTCAGCCAGTCATTAAACACGAGAAAAGCACTGAACAGACTACATTCTTTTGTTAGTATGTATCTGCTGTGAAACATCTGTCTCGGCCGCTTATTCGTAATGTGTTGCCTGCACATATCATGACCCACTCTGCGTAGCATTCTGTAACTGTCATGAACATGTCTGTATAGCATGTGTGTGTGTGTGTAACTGTCATGAACATGTCTGTATAGCATGTGTGTGTGTGTGTAACTGTCATGAACATGTCTACGTAGCATTCTGTAACTGTCACAAATATCTTTGCGCAAATCTCTGTAATTTTGCCATAAACATCTCTGCGTAACATTCTGCAACTGTTACAAATAAATCTGAGTTAAATTCTGTAACTCTGCATAATATTCTCTAACTGTAGGGTTGTTTCACATGCGCAGTATGCTGAAAATATTTATTGCGACCATTAATGTAATAGTTTAGAAATCTTAGTCACGGCCATGAAACAGGTAAAATTCTGCATTTGTTCTCAAGGTCACTTTTACTTAATATGTTCCATGATTCTCCCTCGACCTCACAAATTATTACGTAGTTGAAATTCTGGAAGTATTTAACTGATATCAATAAGTAATATTCTGCAATATACTGTCAGCAGTATCCGCCCATATGTTGCAAGTCTTTCTCGTCCTCTACGTATACCTATTATGTTAACCACGTTTATAAATACACTCTCTCTCTCCGTCTCTCTCTCCATCTCTCTCCCCCCTCTCTCTATATATATATTACAGCTTTATATAATTATAAATAAAGGGAGCGTCGGTTTATATTTTCCAACTGCAACGAATCACACACAAAAATGTTGTACTACTTTAGCAAAATTACTACAGGAAAAACACCGTAGAAGAATCACTACAGAATACACATTGTACAAAGATCCACTGTACAACATACATTGTAGAAGACCCAGTACATAAAACACATTTTAGAAGACCCACTATAGAACACATACTGTACAAGACCCAATGTAGAACACATACTGTACAAGACCCAATGTAGAACACATACTGTACAAGACCCAATGTAGAACGCATACTATACAAGACCCAATGTAGAACTCATACTATACAAGACCCAATGTAGAACTCATACTGTACAAGACCCAATGTAGAACACATACTGCTGAACATATACTGCAGATTACACTTTAGTACAATACACACTTCTAAACCACATCATGGTATATATTTATAAATCAAAGTGCAGCTGACATTTATAGATTTTTCAGACAGTGATAATGTGCACAGTCTGAGAAACAGAGACGAAGAACATGACTGCTACAATGCATGCTTTCGGTTTGAAAATATTTGGCTGCCACTTGTCTGACCAAGAACTGTTGGTCTTTGATTTTCTGATCGTGGGTTTAACACGATCGCTTTGTTTTCGAAAGGTTTGGCAGATTTTCTAGGAAATGTTGCACTTGTCTGCTGTATGTCTCACAAGTGCCCCGCCCAAAAGGGTTCGAGCAAAGTGAAAATACGGACCGGAAAATAAATGCACAAAACTTTTGAAACGCAAGAAATTTTGATCGCGAAGATTTTTAAATTATTGTGAATATTTTTATGTTAAAAGTCTTTAGGTTTTGCGGTCTTTTATATAAAGTGAACAAACATCATTTGGTGACGGAAATGTTACATCGTCTCCGCTAAATGTAGATGTTACAGTCGTAGATACACTTGAAGGAGTACTCTGGTGGTGGGAGTGGTAGTTATTGTCGTAGTTAAATTTTAGTATCCATACGACACCTGCCACTGACCAAAGTATTTAAGTTTGTTTCCCCTCTTCGCTCTTGTACCTAAACGACGTTAAAGGTCAGACTTTTAGTCTGTATCTCGTTTTGTAACGACTAGTGTGCATGTGTGTGTGTGCGCGCGCGCGCATGTGTGTGTGTGTGACGTACGTGACGTAGTTTTTGTTCTTGGGTTTGCAAAGTAAATAAACAAGACCTGACGTCACGTACTTTCACCTTTGTCGTCAACAACGTCTCTCCAGTGTCATTGTTCGTTCAGTCCGCTCTACATATATAGCTGGCTGCTAGAACACTGTAGAAAATAGATAAATTTACAGAATCTTAATGTTCTCAAGTCAAACTTGTCAGACATTTTCTTATTTTAATTTCAAATTTGCACAATTTTTTAGTAGTTGAAGGTGATGAACTTTTACCGCCTAGAGATAATTCGGATTTTAGCCAATCAAATAATTCATTCTGCTGTATTTCCGTGTCTAAAACGAAAAGAATAAAACTATCAAAGTTTTTTTCTATTTTAAATAAGCCTTAAGATATCACTGTGACATATGAAATGAGTTTTAAAACAAAATTGAGTATCGCACTGAATAATACCAAAATATACATCACTTTTCAGAGTATTTATTAAATTTATACTTTTACTATTTGATAGTGATCTCCATTATAATACTTAATATTAATAAATTAGTATTGCATATATATATTAGTCAATAAAACAAAGCCAAGTCAAGCTTCACAATGAAATCATTATGGTGATTGTATTTATCAATACGTACATAATGGTGTTATTATTATTATTATTATTATTATTATTATTATTATTATTATTATGCTTCTTTCCACGACTTCTGTTTTGACTGTCGGTTGTGATCCAAGGTCTCGGAATCTTACCAAGATTCTGGGAGATCCAAGATTTTACGGAGGATGTGGGCACTTCCGAGGAGCGCTGCTTTTAGTAGTGGAGCGAGTCTATGGTTTCCAGTGAGTTTATTATTTATTATTATTATTTTTTATTATTATTATTATTATTATTATTATTTCATGTCATGCTCTGTCCCTGTCATTTAAAACATGCTGTTTCATTTTTAATTATTGATAATATGCAATAACTCTTAATAGTAATAATGCAGCAGCTAAGAAATTTTTTTATAGTATGTGATAGATTTGCATTTTATTTTGGAATTGAAACTTTAATAAACAAGTGAAAATTTTTTTTATATATAATTTCACTCTTTATAAGTGATATTTATTAACTGCTAAACAGATTATGCTGATTTAGTAAATTATATTTGTTCTCTCATATTTTTTCCAGTTGATTGCTGGTTCCAGAGATTTATATCAAATTTAAAAATAACAGTCAAGGAATTCAAAGATATCTCAGAATTGCAATATGCAATAGTCATTATCATTTGTGATCTTAGAATTGCAATATGCAATAGTCATTATCATTTGTGATCTTAGAATTGCAATATGTAATAGTCATTATCATTTGTGATCTCAGATGAAAAACTGCAGCGCCTTGTTCTCCAATTCGCACTGTACAATGCATGGAATTGCTAATGAGGGATGCTCAGAAGTGCTAATGAGTGATGGTGAGAAGTGCTAATCACGAGGGTGGGAATTTCAGCGATCCCTGCGAAGGATGTGTTAAAGCTACAGTGGAATGGATTATCTCTGACAGTAACTCAACATAAATTAGCCCTTGACTTGAGCACAATTGTTTTTACTCTTAAAAATTAATTGATAAAGACACCTGTCCCGTGACACTCTTTGTCTCCCAACTTCACCGATCGAAAGTCGAGGGTGTTGTCTTTCTCTGTCACATTTCCATTTCCGGTCGCGTATCTTCCGGCCAGAGCCGTCCCACCACGCAAAGAGTTTGGTAAATTGACTTCTTCGCAACGTTCGCGTGCTCGCTCATGCGCGCAGGGACGCTCACGAATTTGTAACTTGATACACAAAGAACAAGGACGACTGGCAGTCATTAATAATTGATGACTCTAATTTTCTTTTCTTTCAAATTTGCCACTGCGCAGGTTCTACTCTTAACGAGGCCCCATAGGTGACAGTTAGCGTGCGGAGACGAAGACATAGCCATTATGATCTGACGTCATTTGTTTTGTTTCTTTGATTCTTTGTTTACTTCTGTCTTCATCTGAAAGGGATGATTGTTTGTTTTTCTTTTTCTGTTTGCTTCTTTCTTTAGCTGCAAAGGTTTATTGCTTGCTTTGTGTTTCTTTTTCTTTATTCTCACTTAACTCCAAGATTAACTGTTTTTCTTTTCGTTTATTTTGTTACTTTGTTTCTTCGTTTCCTCCTCTTTATATCTTTTGCATTTTATTGTGTCTTGGGTGGTTCGTTTATTTATTTCCTATTTTATGTTTGTTATTTTGTGTGAGTATTTTTTTCTGAATTACTTCCCTTTCTTTCTTTCTTTCTTTCTTTCTTTCTTTCTTTCTTTCTTTCTTTCTTTCTTTCTTTCTTTCTTTCTTTCTTTCTTCCTTTCTTTCTTTCTTTCTTTCTTTCTTTCTTTCTTTCTTTCTTTCTTTCTTTCTTTCTTCCTTTCTTTCTACACTTGTCTTTTTATTGTTAATAATAGCTCTTTCTATATTTAATTTATCTATTTTATAAATTTTCAATCAGGTGTGTGTGTGTGTGTGTGTGTGTGTGTGTGTGTGTGTGTGTGTGTTTCCATGTAAGTTATAACGCTCACGCTGATGCAAATGTCATGTTCACCCTTAAGTTAAAGTTGTGAAACTGTTTATAATAGACATATTTATCCTTACATAGCAGTATTAAGTCAAATTTGTGAAAATGTGTGTAACAGACATATTTATCTTTACTTAACACTATTAAGTGAAATCTGTGACAACATATATAACAGACATATTTATCTTTACTTAACACTATTAAGTGAAATCTGTGACAACATATATAACAGACATATTTATCTTTACTTAACACTATTAAGTGAAATCTGTGACAACATATATAACAGACATATTTATCCTTACTTAACACTATTAAGTGAAATTTGTGAAAATGTGTGTAATAGGCTCGTTCGTCTTTAGTAACACTATTTAAGTAAGTTATAGGAATGTATGTAACAGACATACTGACCTATTGGAACCACCAAACATTAAACATGAGTTGAATCGTATTGTGCTTGGAGATAGTAGAATATTCGGTCGTTTTATTTTCTCTTTTTGATTATAAGAGTTTCCATCGTCATTGCAATGCCTTAGCCAGTCTTTGGGTGACTGATTAGGCTTGACGTTTGGGGCATTTTAGTTTGTTACTTTTTTTTTTTTAAAGACATAGCTTACAAGGTTGGCTGACTTTGCGGATAATAGGAAATTTTGTATTTTCCTCCATATCATTACGCCACGTGACTTGGTCATTTGACGATATATGTCGACTAATTTTATTGGCCAGTAAATGAGTTAGCGTGACGAGTGTTAGACATCGCCAGTTTCGCGCTTCGCTGAACAAACCTACTCGTGTGCTTCATCTTGTACACTACACAGCACGCCTGCACACTCTGCCATGTTATTTCTATTAATATATGTGTAATAAGGTCCAAGCAGTACACAGCACGTCAGCACACTCTCCCATGTTATTTCGATTAATATATTTGTAATAAGGAGCAAGAAGTAGAGCAGAAAGTAAGGCACTTATCTCGCTCAAGGGATCAGAATACTAGTTCTGCTCACGTGATGGACTTAGCGTCTAATTCGCTGGAGGTGATGATATATATGGTCTTGTGTGCTACATGTCATGCACGCTTTAGATCCCTGGGCAGTTGAAAATCGAAAAAAGCAGGCCGTTGGCCGTTACCTGGAAACAGAAATATTTACCAAAATGTGTGGAAAGTGGTGTTGAGAGTTCTGTCTTTGTGTAGTATTGTCTTTCTCAACTCAACACAACACAACACAACACATATCCACGCACTCTCGCATGCACACACACCACACAGACACGCACACACACACACACACACACACACACACACACACACACACACCTCGCGCTCTTCCGCGGTGACTTCGGCTGTAGTCCAGCAAAGACTCCGGTCACCTAACTGCATGTCTCCATAACAACTTCAGTGCCAAGATTTGAAGAGCACTTGCCTTTCTCTTTAAACCGTTTTCTTTTAATATGTCCATGTCAAGTTGGCAATCGCGACCCCAAACACACTGATTACAGCAGCTGCCGTAGCCCTTCTTTGCTGTGTTGGCTCTCGCCATTCTCTAGCCAGTCCTTCAATCTTTTCCGATCCCTTGATCGACGGCACTAAACAAAATTGGACAGTTCGCTTTTGTTTCAAGCGGAGCGTTTATTTAGAGAAATCTCGTGTTTGGGGGCGAGATGAAGGCATGATGAATGTGCTGTGGATTAATTATTTCTCCGGTAAATCTCCACGACCAAGCTCTCTGGTCACGTGATCAAGATTTCTGTGGTCACTCTTCTTTCTCCAAGTTCTGATGAGGAACAGGCTCTCGGCGTGTCGAAGTTTGATTGGAAGGCCCGTGCTTGATGAATAGATACTTGATGGGGAAATTATAATCAGAGTGGGGGTGGGGGGGTGTTGCATTTTTTTCTTTTTATGAATTGCAAGAGACATTACATTTATTTTCTTGTCTGATTTTACTCTCTGGTTTTGTTGTTGTAGTTTAAGACATTTACAGACACTGTCACCTGATTATATAATATTAACAATACTGTATTGCTTAAATGTGTTAATTTTATATAATAATAATTTCTCTTCATTTTTTTTATTTTTCTTGTAGCTTCATTTGTTATATAATACCACTAAAGGGAAAAAATATATATATAGAAACATGCTAATATATTCGCCATAATTAGTGGAGTAGAAAGTTAAACTAATTAATATTAATTTTTTAATAGATAGTCAACAGGACCATAAAGAAAAGCTCTGTTGAAATATATTGCAACGGTTTGTTTTAATGAACATAGTTCATTAAATCTATTCACATCAAAATAAATTAATATATTATATAATAATTATTTAAGGAACGGGACGCGGTATTCCTTTCAAGTGTTGAGATTTGAGATGTTTTGTGATCTCTTTACAAAAGTGCTCTAATAGCTACGTTTTATTTTTTCCCTTAGCAAAAACCATGTCACGTGACACACGTACATATAATTAAATATATTCATTAATGAATAGTCACAATCTTTTTTAAAATCTTCAATTTGGTATACTGCTCTTTTCCTCCATTGAGCTGATTGGTTGAACCGTTATAAAAAATTTTCCCGCTTCGAACTGATTAATAGGTACCTGCATAATGACATTTTCTTGCTAATTGACTCTTATAATGCCTCATTTTTTTCAAAGATCTGATTGACTTAAACTAAAGCCTCTTTCTTGCTCACAGCTAATGCGGTGCTCTACCATGTTACGTACGCTAATAATGTAATCCTCTGCTAAGTTTCGTACGCTAACAATAAACGTGCTCTGTAACAGTTTACGTACATTGAAGATGCAATGCCCTATCAGGTCCTATAGATTGATAATGCAGTTCTCTTTGTCCTATCAGGTCCTATAGATTGATAATGCAGTTCTCTCTGTCCTATCAGTTCCTATAGATTGATAATGCAGTTCTCTTTGTCCTATCAGGTCCTATAGATTGATAATGCAGTTCTCTCTGTCCTATCAGGTCCTATAGATTGATAATGCAGTTCTCTTTGTCCTATCAGGTCCTATAGATTGATAATGCAGTTCTCTCTGTCCTATCAGTTCCTATAGATTGATAATGCAGTTCTCTTTGTCCTATCAGGTCCTATAGATTGATAATGCAGTTCTCTCTGTCCTATCAGGTCTTATAGATTGATAATGCAGTTCTCTCTGTCCTATCAGGTCCTATAGATTGATAATGCAGTTCTCTCTGTCCTCTTGCATGCACAGGTGATGCATTTTTCTCAGTCTGCCTATACTGATAAGGTAGTGTTCAACCTGCTTACGTGCGATAATAACAAATGGCGATGACTGCATTCGTTGCACCGATTCTTGATAACCCACACATCCCATCGAGATAGGAAACCAAACAGCAAAACGGATCATGGCATTTATATTGATGTAAACAGGGAGTCCTCAATAAAGTGCTGGTACGAAATACTTTTAATGTTTGTTTTGTTTTGTTTGCATGATTAGTGCTTAAGTGTTTGTTTTGTTATGTTTTGAGTGATTAGTGCTTAAGTGTTTGTTTTGTTTTGTTTTGAGTGATTAGTGCTTAAGTGTTTGTTTTGTTTTGTTTTGAGTGATTAGTGCTTAAGTGTTTGTTTTGTTTTGAGTGATTAGTGCTTAAGTGTTTGTTTTGATTTTTTAATTCTTATAGTGTTAATAGATAATTTAAAATTTTCGACCTGTGGGGTTTCCGTTATTGTTTTCTTGAGTAAATCGTTTTCGAAGATTTTGGAATGTTGGTGGTGGCGGATTTGCCTTTGTTCTTCTAAAAGAATAGTTGATGAGATTTTTAAATGAATAGTTTTGGGGGTTTTGTGCATTCGTGTTCTAGGTGGATCGTTTATGAACTTTCTGGAAACTTTGGCTTTGGGGATTTTGTTGTTGTTGCTGCTGTTGTCCTAAGAGAATAGTTGATGGGGTTTTTGATTTAATTGTTTTGGGGATTTGTGTTTTTGTTTTCCTAAGAGAATAATTGATGGGGTTGCTGGTCTTGCGTTAATAGATTTTGGGATGTTTTCGTTGTTGTCCTGAGTGAATAGAGGATTGGATTTTTTAATTAATCGACTTTAGGGGAAATTTTGTTATTTTTTGTTGTTGTTGTTGCTAAGTGAGTAAATGACGGCGTTTATTAAGTCAAAAGCTGAGAGGCGGGTGGTGGTGGTGGTGGGTAATGTTTTATTATTACTGCTTTAAATTAGATAGTTGTAGAGATGGAAGGAGACATTTTGTTTAAAAGTTTCTTTCCCGTTTGTTGTCCAAATGAATAATCGAGAGGATTTTAACAAGTACTTGTTGTGATTGTGATGTTGTTGTAGTCAGCGAATCATGAATGGGGGTATTTGAGTTATTAGGTTGTATTATAGGTTGTTCTCTGGTATTATTTTTGTTTTCAAGTTTCTTTATTTCTTGCCATTGATTGTGTGTGGATTCTTTCAGTGGTGATTTTTTTTTTAAATTAACGCTTCAAATTAGTTAGAATCACTATGCACTTGATGGTCGGAACGAAACTGGAGTGGGTGTATTGAGTGAGTAACTGCCATAATCAACAGTGTGGTGATGGTAGTGGTGGTGATGGTAGTGGTGGTGGTGGTAGTGGTGGTGGTGGTGTGGTGGTGATGAGCCACCTAAATCCCATCATCCTGCAGTGCGATGTGCGCTTCTAGACCTCGCTACCCACAATGCTCACCAGTCCTTTCCAAAATGAATATATTTTTAAAAAAAATTAAATAATGGATGTCTTAAGTGAATAGTAGCGTGAGTTACGTGCGTGCGTACAGGTGCGTATGTGACAACATCTTCTAGTTATGTGACGTCTTCTTGTTGTGTACAAAGTCTTCTAGTTATGTGACGTCTTCTTGTTGTGTACAACGTCTTCTGGTTATGTACAGCTTCTTTTAGTTGTTGGTCTTCCTGTTGTGTACAACGTTTTCTGGTTATGTACAGCTTCTAGCTATGCGACAACGTCTTCTAGTTATGTGACTTCTAGTTGTGTAAAACGCCTTGATGTTAGATACAACATCTGTTTAAATCTAATTCAACTACCTCTGTTTTAACGATGGTACACGTCTCTTCATCACCGTACTTCAGGCCTTACAACCTCCATTTAAATTACAGTACATATCCTCGCTTTTTATCCGCGGCACATAATTGGCTTTCAGTCATGCTGTATTACATACCTCTGCATCACTCATGCTATATTACATACCTCTGCATCAGTCATGCGGCAAAGAGACATGTTAAGCTTTCATCATACCATAATGACCTAAGCCCTCGCCTGGTATTCGATCAGTCATGTTAGGGAAGTGACTGGTTGGGAGAAAATTTAGTTTCTCTCTTTGTCTTTCGTGTAGGGGTTCAGTTTCAAGATACTGGTAAAACTCGAAGCTTTCCGTAACTAACTGGGAACGTTTCTTTCTAGAAACAATGAAAAGTGCAATTATTAATTACCAGTTCTCATGTCCACTGTCTAAATAAATAAATGTCCTACGTAGCACGGGCTCCTAATACACTGACCTGGTTTACTAGAAATTACACTGCAGTCACTGAAGACACAGGTTACGAATATTTCTTTCCGTTTCAATGTCTCCATTTTTTCTGATTATCTTACATGCTTTCGAAGTTTTTCAATTAGGTAACTTAGGTTGGGGAGCATTTCGTTTGCAGTTACCGATCAGTACGTGTCACTCTCACACAATGTCAGGGATACAATATAAAGTCACTATGATGTTCCCTTTATAACATTCATCTTTAATCCACTTTGGATCTTCAGGGATATAATATAAAGTCACTATTATGTTCCCTTTATAAAATTCATCTTTAATCCACTTTGGATCTTCAGTGATACAATATTAAGTCACTATGATGTTCCCTTTATAACATTCATCTTTAATCCACTTTGAATCTTCAGGGATACAATATAAAGACACTATGATGTTCCCTTTATAGATTTCATCTTTAATTCACTTTGGATATTCAGGGATATAATATAAAGTCACTGTGATGCTTCCTTTCAATCCACTTTAGATCTTTAGGAACGATATAAAAATTAATCTTTCAATCCACTTTAGATCTTTAGGATACGACATAAAAATTAATCTTTCAGTCCACTTTAGATCTTTAGGATACGATATAAAAATTAATATAATCTTTCAATCCACTTTAGATCCTTAGGATACGATATAAAAATTAATATTAATCTTTCAATCCACTTTGGGTCTTCAGTGATACAATATTAAGTCACTATGATGTTCCCTTTATAACATTCATCTTTAATCCACTTTGAATCTTCAGGGATACAATATAAAGACACTATGATGTTCCCTTTATAGATTTCATCTTTAATCCACTTTGGATATTCAGGGATATAATATAAAGTCACTGTGATGCTTCCTTTCAATCCACATTAGATCTTTAGGAACGATATAAAAATTAATCTTTCAATCCACTTTAGATCTTTAGGATACGACATAAAAATTAATCTTTCAGTCCACTTTAGATCTTTAGGATACGATATAAAAATTAATATAATCTTTCAATCCACTTTAGATCTTTAGGATACGATATAAAAATTAATATTAATCTTTCAATCCACTTTAGATCTGTAGGATATGATATAAAAAGGATACTCTGCGTTCTCATTTCGAAATTCCTCTTTTAATCCCCCATAAAACTCCAAGATAATTTACGATGGTTTCATATTTATCAGACTTTTCAGATTGAAAGTTAAAAAAAAAAATTCGATTGTTAAAAGAGAGACAAATTTTAAAAAGGACAAAAATAAGAATCAAATTTTGTTATTGCCTTAGCGCGCACACATCAGAAACATAAAGGTCTGGAGGGGGTGTTTACGAGTGTAACACGAGCAGATCTCTGCATAATTTAGTATTGTAGCATAACGATTGCTTGCCTGTATGCACAACTGTTATATGATTATAACCTTAAATGCTTATAATTGTGCACGTCAGCGGTTCTTCATTGTTTACAATCGTGAAAAAATTAAAGTTTAAGGTTGTTAAAATCGTGGCATAAGGCCAGCAGATTATTTACGACCGAGATGTCAATCAATAGAATTTAATTTTGTTCCCGCCAGTTTCGGTTTGATTACATACAATTAGATATAGTTAAAGTGGTATATACATAAGGGTGTATTTTTCTTCAAGTTAACATATGGGTGACAACTTCACTTGATTCAGGTGCTGGTTATAATTAATTGAATGTCTCCTAATCCCCTTCTGTTTGCATCTTGTGCACTTCAGGCAAGATCGACTGGCAGATAATGAAACGTGAGAAGTTTTCTTCTCAAGTGCACGTGTGTGAGATGTGCTGCGTGTGACTGTATTGATTATTTCAGCATGTTTGTTTAGTACAAATTAAAGCATAATATAGCGTTGTAATAAACACACCAAACATACACATGCATACACTTTGTGGTACACACATAAACATGCACACTTCCACACACACACTCTCTGACAGGCACGCAAACCAAATACGGACACACACACACACACACACACACACACACACACACACATATTAGAGAAGATTAAATATATGCCTACATGCCATAGTGAGTTTCATGGGAATTATATATACACCACTGGGGTGTATTATTACTTTGAAATATATTTACATTGGAAGAAGAAATTTGACGAGCTTTCCGTTATTACATCCAATCTCAACTTGGTGCTTCAATAGCCCTATCTGCATTAGTATTTATTTATTTTTTAAATCGTGTGCACCGGTTTGCGGTTTGAATTGGTTTCATCTGAATCTGGAGTCGTGGCCACATCCGTCATGTCTGTTCCTGAACGTCCAATCTTGGGGTATGTTTGTTCGTTTCGTAAACAGATAGGTCAGTCGCCATCTTGGTCAACTTTCGCTAACAGCAGTAATCCCATCGTTTGCTCTGTGTGAAAACACTTAATTGCTGTATGAGTGCAATCACTCTTCGACAGCTCAGATACCACCACGACCTTATTTCTCTCCTGCTCCCGTCCACTTTCTCTTTGCGGTAGCCTCCCTTAGCTTTTGTCTCTGTCTCCTCTCTCTTGTCTATTCTACCTCTCTTCCATATCCTTCATTCTTTCTTCACAAAGTTGATTATTCGGTTGTCCGTCAATTATCATTATGTTTTATTCTTTTGCTTCCCTTTTCGTCTCTCTCTCTCTCTCTCTGTCATACACACACGCATAAACACACTCACGTATACACCCATGAATGTGCAAACATACACACACACACACTCACACACACACACACACACACACACACACACACACACACACACACACACACACACAAACACACTCTCACGGACAGAATGGTGATTACTTCATTGTCCACTCTTTTCATTGACGTCACAAACAAGAATCTCTTGTTATTTTACAATCCTCACCCCCACTTCCCACTTCTTTCACTGCATCTGTCTTATGTATCTCTCTTTTTCTGTCTTTTTTCTGTCTGTCCATCTCTTTTTGTTTCTGACTGTTTGTCTCTCCTTTTCTGTTTCTGTTTTCTTCTCTCATTCTGTTTCTCCATTCTCCTTATCCATCTTTCTCTATTCTTGCTTCTGTCAGTCTGTATGTCTGTTCTTGTATGACTATCTCTCTCTTATAGTGTATTTGTATGTCTGTCTCTTTTTCTTTTTCTGTCGGTCTACCCGCCAGTCTATCTTTTTTTCTGTTTGAATGTCTCTCTCATTCCCGTGTTCTCTTTGGTCCGCTTTCTGTAATTTCATCCATGGGAAAAAAATCGTCCCCTTTCCTGCTCATTCACGTTTTGCGACTGCATGTCTGTCTGTCTTTCTGTCTGCCTCTTATTCTTTTTTTCTTACCAATCAGCCTGCTTAATGACCACAACCAACCTTTCTATCGTCTGATGCATTAGACTGTTATCTGTTCTCTAATCTGATTTTCTCTCTTTTACTCCTCACAATCCCTCTCTTCCCCCCACCCCTTTTTTCTCTGTCCCTCCGTATCTCAACATTCCTGACTGATTTGGCGGCAGCAGTTTATGCGTTTTCCGCTCTGTCGTTTAAATATTTACAGTTATGCTAGGGCAGAAAGAATAGGGACGGGCAGGTTTACACCCACTGATGTGTTTATGTTATATCAGGAAAAGTATTCGGGTACACGCCACTTTAATTGCTATGTGCAAAAGATAAATACTAAGAAACGGAATTACGCTGATTTTTTTTTTTAACTTTGAGTTTGGGGCGGGGGGGGGATAACTTTAAATGTCTGTGACAACGGTGTTTGAAATGCTGCAGTAGGATTTCCGTTCAGCTTTGTG
Source organism: Sinotaia quadrata (assembly GCA_028829895.1). Lineage (NCBI taxonomy): Eukaryota > Metazoa > Mollusca > Gastropoda > Architaenioglossa > Viviparidae > Sinotaia > Sinotaia quadrata. Next base: position 20,792,308 of record CM054182.1, read on the forward strand.
CACTAGTGGGGGTGGTAGTGGCAACTAGGCCCAAAAAGGAAATGTTACCAAGGATCGTGATGGTGGGGCTGGGTTTTCATTCCACAAACAAGGGCTGGGCATTATGAAAGTCTGGAAACTTACTCACGGCACCGCGAAACGGTCAAATATGTTCGAAACGCTTCTTTGCCCGGTATGGAAACTGAATATAGTG